>CAIGQQ010004470.1:3395463-3417889 GCA_903798035.1 Danio albolineatus
TGTGTGTGTGTGTGTGTGTGTGTGTGTGTGTGTGTGTGTGTGTGTGTTTTGAAGAAATGTAGGTATGATGAAATATGATGTACTGTTTACAGCTATGGGAAATGTTAGACCACTTCTCTGTTTCTCTAAATTTACTATTTATGATTTTATGATAAAAGCCTAATTAGTTTTATTCTGTGTACTACTGTTGTCATGTATTCCAGGTTTCAAATTGAAGCTTTTTCGCATTGGAAAAAGTGCAGTTTCTGCAGACATGTTTATATTTATTTTTAGGCATGATAATATAAATGTTTAACTTGAGAAGAATAAACATGCTTTGTTATCCTAAGTAACTGCCATTTTATGGAAAAATAATGCTCTCAAAAAAAAAAAACTGTATTTTTGTTTGAAATTTGGAAGAAATCTTATTAGAACTTTATATAATAAAACCAAATAATGATGTTGTTTATTTCATTTACTCAATCCCAAATCTAATAAATTCAGAAAATCTGAGAATTCATAACTGGTTTCTTAATGTTTTTCACAGCTGTATGTATTACATATTATCATGGTTTTAAAATAGTTTTCACTGACAATTAGGGTTGGGTCGATAGACTGCCATCGCCCATGGCCATTAGACATCACAATGCTAAGCCGGCATCGCCGATCCTCCGCCCCGCCCCCGTTGCAAACCCGCTTGCGAAAAACACACACTCAGGCCCCGTTTATAATAATACGTCATAGTTTTAAAATGGCATTTTAGAACGAAAATTATCCACATCCACACTGGCGTTTCATCTAGCATTTCTGAACAGCCCTTTGTCCACTAAAAAGGCACGTGATCTCACACACACACACAGCCACACACACTGTCATGCGCTCGTTTGAGCTCCAGAGAGCAGTGCACGTCGGACAGTTTATCAAGGATGTACCGCTGGGTCGCGTCTCACTATAGTTGTTAAGCGTGATATTTAATTAATTTTGTCTCAATCTAACGACTTTTCAGTCTTTTGAAACTATCAGGTAACGTGTCACAGCATCTGCACACTGCTTCAATCTTTGGCTTTCACGCTTGTACTAAATAATTTTAGCGAAAACCTCAGAGAATGTTGGTTGGTTCCTGTTGGTTTTGCACCTTTTTTACCAAGTTTGTCGACGCCATTATAACGACACAGATCACTCTGCCTATTCATGCCAGAGTCCTGTGGAAAAAGTGATTGACAGCTGGTTTGTGTGTAACTTATGTTTATTTATTTATAATTTGGTTATGGGTAAAACCAAGACCATGTGGGTCAGGTAGTTGAAACATTAGCCTACAAATAATTAATTTGTTATCAATTAATTATTTATTCATAAATAATTAATTCACCACCGCCTATGACGACGATGCTATCGGCCATCGCGATGTTTTTACATTAGACATCGTACAATACCAAATAGGTCTATATCGCCCAACCCCACTGACAATGAAGGTTATGTTGGTAGACGGTGTAGTAAGGTTAGTTTTCGGTTAATATTTGGTAAAAAAAAAAAAAAGTTATTAGTGTATTGTTCAAAGGTTATTTAAGGTGTTTTTTTTTATCTCGTTTTAAAATATATATTACATCCATCAATGGAGTATTTATTTGATTAAACTGTAGAAAAAAATAATATTGTAAATATCAAAATTGTCAATTGTTTTCTGTTTAAATAAATTAAAATGATTTTATTGCTATGATTTTAGGCAAAATTTTAGAAGCCATAACTTAAGTCTTCATTTTTTACACTCCTTCAGAAATCATTTGAATGAATAAGAAACATTTCTTTATGCCAATGCCTTAAAAAAGTTTTGTTTTCAGGATTCTTTAGTATAAAATTCTTTCACTTAATTTAATGCAATAATTTTTTAATGAAAAATATTAAAGCTTATTTTTTATTAACAATTCAGAGAAAAGTGTTACAATTGTGATGCATGCATGTTGCCATAAATACAAGTATTAATTTCCTAAAAATTGTCCCCAAACATTTGAAAAGCGAGTGTCTGTGCCTTTTACAGTCAACAAACTTGTATGTATGTAGACGTTATAATGACTTTTTCATCACCCTCTGCTTAAGATATTGTCACCCATCTTACCGTTGTCACCAATGCTAGTTTAGCTTCCTGTTACTCAAGATTCCTCCCACGCCTTGTCAATGTACCTGGCTTTAGATTCACCACAAGCCAGCAATGTACAACTACAATTTCTTTTTTGAACAGAGATCTTCTTCTCACTATGATTGATTGTTTATGTAAAACTGTGATTTAAAAACTGAATTTGAACATCTCTTTACAGTCACCCCTAAGTGTGTCCCAACCACAACCAGTAGAGCAGACACAGCCTCAAACATCTCTGGTTCCTGCCTCTACAGAAAGGTGAAACATGTTTTAATAATCCCAGGGTATCTGCGGGTTCTTAATATTTTAAATCTACTGAAAAGTTGTGTTGTAAGTCTTAAATCTTTTTGTTCATGTATAGCTAACCCAATCTGGCCATTAACACCTATACAATCACCAACAATCCATCTCAATAAAACTTTAAACTTTTTTTTTATTATTATTAATAGCATTTAATTACTTTCCTTACAGTAACATTTGCTTAAAAGTTATACATTTATGTACTGCTGACAATACTAGCCTGACCTATATTTTTTATTATTAAATTATTATTATTGTAGACTAAAGTAATTGACAGCTATGTTTTTGTTCTATTCTTGGTAAGGGTTATAGGATTTGTGAATGGATATATCTGAAAATTAATAATAATAGAAACATATTCAAACAAAAATGGTTATTGTATTAATAAATGTATAAAATTCTAATGATTTTTGATTGGGTAAGGGAAAATCTTTTCTAACTGGGATATTCAAAAAAATCTTTAGCATTTAGCCCTTCATAAGTCAAAAATTTCATTTATTATGGTCTTAATGTCTTAAAGTGTTAAATTTTACTTGTTAAAACCCGCAGAAACCCTGTTTCCACATGAATTAATATTGAGGTTCCAGTTGAGGGAGCTTGAATTAATGTTGTTTTGGTGCCCTCAGTGGACACTCTGATCCAGCATCTGGTCTAAGCGATGGGAATGAAGGGAGACACGAGGGTCGCTCTATGAAACGACCCCAACGCCGTTCTGTACGCAGCCGCTCACGTCATGAAAAAACGGCTAAGGTCAAGCTCAATGTGCTGAATGTAAGTTACTCTCAAATCTGATTGGTCTCTGATATTGGTATTACATTATAATATTACTGATTACAAGCACAACAAATAAGTACATGCTTGAATATAATCCAATCCTGTTGTTCTGCTTTTGTAGATTTCTAATATTGGGGACAGAGTCGCTGAATGTCAGCTGGAAACCCACAACAGAAAGATGGTCACATTCAAGTTTGATCTAGATGGGGATAATCCTGTTGAAATCGCTGAAATTATGGTAAACCTTTTGCATATATTCATGTTTTAAGGGATAGGGAATTGAGCTTGTAATTGCTTTAGACCAAGCATGTCCAAAGTCCGGCCCGCGGGCCAATCACGGCCCGCAGTCAGATTTCATACGGCCCGCAGATTCCATCTCATAATGTGTTATTTATGGCTCGCTAGCTCTGTTAGAATAAATAAAGCAAGGGAGAGTAACCGCGTTAGAGATAAGTAAACCAAGGCCTGCCCCAAGACTGACAAAAATCGAAAAAGTTTTTCGCGAGCGGAGAAGAGCCAGCGCGCGCGCAGAGAGAACTGATCGCGCGCGGTGCAGGCATGACACCGTACATCGTGCGCACTGATGATGATGATGATGATGATGATGATGTGCGCGCGAGGCCCGTTTTCTCGCGGTGGATCAGTTCAGCGCGCGCGCGCAAGCTGTAGTTTCCTCGCGCTTAGGCCTGTAATCTGCTCACCGTAAACATCACCGTTGCGCTCGATTAATTTTGGCATTGATTTGCCGCCACTTGTCCCTAACAGAGCCCTGCACCGCGCACTTCCCAGCTTTGAAAGAGGTCATGGACAGTTTCCCACAGGACAATATTGGTGTGCAAATGAAGAGTTATGTAACAGTAAAGCCTAAAGCAAACTAATGCAATGCACTAAAGCAAACACAATTCATTAAACTCTTAAGTAGATATAGTTCATAGTTTATTATGTTTTCATAGGTGTTTATTTCTTGTGGTGGCAAGTAATTTTCCCAGTTGTGGGAATTATAAGGTATAATCTTCCTCTAGTTGTTATGCAAACTTTGCCTTCCTGAAAGATCTTGTAGAAGACGAGCAAAATTCACTATTTTTAAACTTTAATGATAACAGACCACTTTGCATTACTTATAACTCCTGTTTAAAATGTTCATGAGGCAAAGATAGACATCAAACTCATAGAAATGTAAGGTATTCTATACAGTTTGTTCAATTTTATCTGACTCTCCAGATATGTAAGAAAGGCATGATTGTGTGTTTAGAGTTGTTCATGCCTGAGTGGCTTATATTTGGTTTTATTGCCATTTGAAAAATAAAGGTAATTGTGACAACGAAAATAGTTTTATAACAGTGTGTATTTTCATGTAACATTTGTGGTGAAAAAAATGTCAGAAGGAACTATTGGCCCCCGGGCATTTTCACTTTATCAAATTTGGCCCTCTTTGCAAAAAGTTTGGACACCCCTGCTTTAGACCTTATAAATTAAAACCGTTGATGATTTTATACATTACTTGCCCTATTTTATTTAGTTTTTTTGTTTGTGTGTTTTTAGCTATTTATTTGGTAATATTTTGGCTCTGTGTCCAGAATGCTAAAATATGTATGTTCCTTCAGTTAGTATTTACTCTGCAAGTCTTTTATTTTGATATTGAATGTTTTGTCTAATCTGTTTTCCAGCTTTGAAGACAAAAATGTTTCCATTATTTTTTGCATCTTACACAAATTATTTAAAAAAGGATAAATGACACTTATCCACTTCCATTGTAGTATACATTAAAGAGCCCATATGTTGGGTTGAGAACGGTTAAAATTAACTTTTTGAAGTCCCAAACAACAGGATGATTTGTATGCAAGGTTAAAAAACACTTTCGATGTCTTATAATATCTATTTATTTTTACCTCATTTTCCCACCGACTCCCATATGAATCGTGTGAGCGAGTCTTTTTCCCCAAGCACCTCCTTTCCGTGATGCTACCACGTCATGTCACCACGTCACGTCCGTGTCAGCAGCCCAATGCCAGAACATATTGAAAAACATCACTGCAGTCGTACAACAGCGTATTGCTATATTCTTCATCATAACAACAAACATTCAGTAATAATTTAACACTTCATGGACTATTGTAAGCCAACAAATAGTTACATTCGGCAGTAAGCTAAATGGCTACCGCTACATGCTGCACGGAGCAAACACAATACAGAAAACTACATCCATATTTACCTTGTTACAGTGAACAAGACTGGAAGAACATGCTGGTCCAAATAAACTGGGTATTGATCCATCCTTTAACAACAACCGTGCAACAAATCCCACGTTGTAAGCTGGTAGATTAGTGTAGCTCTCTTCAGAGAAATGACGCGAACACAGCACCATATTGGGGATATAATTCTCAGGTATTTTACCAAAAAAAACCTCAACCACTCCAGGTAGGGAAAAGAGGTTTCCAGGTAGGGAAAAGAACACTGCTTTTCCCTCGCACTTCAGAGCATAGCGTCTACGGGACATGATTTAACCGGAATGCCGATAAGTTCAGTAAAGTTAGCAACAGATTCGCAGATTTGTGTTTTCTGGATCAATAACTCATGACCGAAACATTGTTCCTACACAAATAGCACCTCTTTTCAACCGTCGCAATGTATACAATCACCTACAACCTTATTTTCCTAAAAATTAGCTTTGCCTACGCGCTGGACGCATTATATTAAACTGTATGCGCAGGCGGCAGAGACCGATCCTTAGGGACAGTCTACAACGAGCAAAACGCGAAAACCAATACTACAAAAGCTCCCATACTTCTCTCTAAATCTTTATAGTGCCATCAAACTCAGATCACACGTCACTGCTGTCCCGCTGGTTATACTACAACACTTATTGCGATACAGTGCTTGTTGTCATCCACTTTTTCTTGTCTGTGGGCGGGGCCGGGGAGTTCAATTTTCCCGGGGTCTGCATGTGCAACTTGTGGGCGGGGCTTATGTTTCGCGTTGACGTCAAGCCGAAACGGCTAAAGACTCGTTCTAATAACGATTCATTTAAACAACAATGAGTCGACTCTTTTATATATGAATCAATCGTTTTAAACACTGCACTTTCAGATTTAAGCCTTAGCTGGACATTTCACTTTACTTAGAGCTGTGTTACACACTGCATGGAAGGTCATTTTCAAAAAATCATAATATGGGCTCTTTAAGCAAATGTTAAGCAAAGAACTTAAATTAAAAATGACAAATTATAGAACTCTTTTTTTTCCCCTCATTTATTTATGTGTTTGATCTATATTGATTGATCTACATTTAAGTTGATTTCTAATGTTGTTTTTGTATCAGGTCAAAAGTGATTTTATTTTGGAGAGTGAACGGGAGTCCTTCATAGAACAGGTTCAACTGGTCATTCAGAATGCTGATCAGAAAGGAAAAGCTCCCCAAAATAGCCAAAACCAGGTATGGGCTATGACTTTAAAATCAAAAGTACAACTGTGATTATATTATGAGGACTTCTAAATAAAACTGTGCCTTAATATCTCAGGTGATCAATAATTCCGGCCAGCAAGTACCAGAAATTTTAACATCCAGCTTGCCTGGTAAGTGTACCCTTTATTGATGTTTTTACATTTAATTCACTCTCATCATTTATATTTGACACCAACTTTTAACAGGTGTGCCACCTAGCTTAGCAGCACAGGTTGTACATTCAGCAGGCAGGCGCTTCATAGTTAGCCCAGTGCCTGAAGCACGACTTCGGGAGCCGTTGTTTGGGACTCCTTCAGCAAACACATCATTTGAAGATGCGGCACCAGGTCTGATTACACATCCTCAGAAAAGCAGTACTTAAATATATAGATTTCAAACATTCAGACTGATTTTATCTACGCATTCCCTCTTCCAGCACCTGATCCAACATCAGCCAGCAGTGCTCCGCAGGACCAAGCCAACTTTGCCCCTGGTTCAAACCAAATTTCTGTGGTACCACCGACACCTGGAGGTCTTGTTACAGAGAGCTCCATCCCACCTACATCTCAGTCACTATACCAGAATACTGTCCCATCATCCACTGCAACTCTGACTGTGACCACCACTCAAGTGACCACTCCAATACCATCTACCACTCAGCAAACCATAACAGGGAGGATGTCTCCTTCACCAGCCCCAACAGAACCACCAGAAGCACGTCGACTGTCACTTCCCACCCCATCCCAGACACCTCAAATCGCTGTGGGAGAGAGCAATAGCTTAGACCAAGCGCAAGCCTCAAACCAACAAGTGACTCAACAGGGTTCAACAGGAGATGGTGAGTGCGACGTACAGGGGAAACCGCCTGGAATTGAAGACATTCATGCTCTAGACCAGAAGCTGCGCTCCCTTTTCAAAGACTCCTCCCAGAGCTCCTGCAGCCAAGCTGATGGGTCTGGAGAGACTTCCACAACCTCTCCACCTAACACCATCAGCACTAACACTCCTGGCTTTGTCTCTGGTGTGACACCTTCCAGTTTGTCACTCAGTTCCAGCGGGAACTTTGCACCTGGTGCTTTCGCCTCCATTGGGACCCCTACAAGCTACGCCCAGACACCATCCACAGACCCATCCCCACCAAGGCCACAGGTGGGGGGAAAAGGCTGCTTATTTTTGCATGTATACTATGGAATGCGGTAAAATTAAAGATTCTGGATTCGCGTGGCCAAAAAGTGAAATAGCTTTGTAGTAATTACACACTAATTTATTAAACAATTGAAGGTCATTTCATAAGACCTTTTACATTTAACTATAACTATATCCTTAAATTATACTAAGGAGATTAATGAACCACATTTTGAGTAAAAAAAAATATTAGAGGCCTCATTTTACAAGCTCTATTTTACATAGAAATTGCCTTGACAGAACATTGTTTGAGCGGACTATGTTTTTCCTGTAAACATATGCAGTTCATGCATGGATAAGTATATATGTACTTAAGCAAGTTGACTGTGCATTAGGAACAGGCCTGTATAAGATATGTACGATAACCTAGGATAAAAATATCATGGTTTCATGGTATTGATTAATTCTTTTAAAATGTCTGGGTAAAACAACGTTTTCTCCACTGAACACAATATATTTTATTTTAAGAAACATTTAAAATATTTAAATACATCAGGCTAAACAATTTAATAAATCACTGACTATCTTCATTAGTTTCAAAAACACTGATTTCATGACTTGAGAAGACATCTTTGGATAGCTTTCTTTGGATCTAAAGGAAATGCACTGGACCATTCAGGTCTATAGCATGCTTGTATGTTGGTGTATAAGTGACTTGTTTTGCAGACAATTCCTGAATTGTGGGCTGAACAGTAGCTTTTGATTTGGAGGGTCCTTTTGCTGTAGATACTGTTGCCCTAAAAACCTAATGAAATAGCCGTTAAAAAAAAACGTTCATGTACCTTAGGAACTGTAAAAAGAAAGTTTGTGGTTTCAAAATCTTAACCTTCCGAACTGCTGTAAACCTTGAAACCGGTTATCATCCCTTGTCTACTGTGTACTCTGCTGCTCTTCCGTTTTGGTCAGTGCAGCAACACACCATCTAAGCCATGAATGGCTGTTATAGCACAGGGCTTTCCACATGTGGTGTGAAAGCTCTCTTTGGCCCAAAAACTAAAATGTTATTTTTCACCAATAAATTTTAGCCTATAAACGTTTGCTCAAAAATTTGACATATTAACATTTTCATGCAGTATAAACCACATCCAGTTATGCGTTTCACTTTTAAAACTTTTCCAAAAGCTTCAAGTGCAGTTAATATTTGGCCATGTTATACATACAATTCTACAACAGTGCATATAAGTTCTTTCCCAAAATACACATACACTAATAGTGATTTAATGTACTTTAATAAAGTGACTAAAATAGGAAAACATAACATATGTTTAGAATGTTGTCTGTTATAGTGACTGTCCTTTAATACATAGTAGTAATTTATTTTTTCTCTTTTAAAGATTTCTGCTGGTGTAACTCAACCAGATGGACACACCAGTACTGAGGAGAAAGAGCCACAACTTGAGAAAGCTTTCCAACTTGGCCGATTTCAGGTTTTTAGCTTTTAGATTTGCATTTTAGCTTTATAGACTGCTCAGAGTACACGTAGGCTCTGGTTTTGTTTCCTGAAAATTAATTTCATGCACATTCCCTCTCATTTCAGGTGTCTGTGGCTAGTGATCAAGACCCAGTAACTGCCCCAGATCCACCAGTTTCATCTTCCTCTGCCACCCCATCTTCAACATCATCATCCTCTTCCTCATCACCATCATCTCTCTCTAGCCCTGAAAACACCATTCACAAATCTCAGACTCCTCCACCCAGGGTCAGCCCTGAACCCGTACCTCCTACCACTACAGTTGGCCGCTTTCAGGTGACCTCCAGCACTGACATCAAGCTTGGTCGCTTCTCAGTGACACCAGCAGAAAGAAAGACTTCCTCAGCTGAGGGTCCAGAATTCACAAAAGAACCTAAATTGACCCCTTCCAGTGTGTCCATTACCAATCACTATCTCAGTAGTGACAACGACTCAGAACCAGAAGATGAGGGCTTGAGACGAGAAATGAACAGGCTCAAGGAGAGGTATATGTCATCTATTTTTTTAACACCATCAGGCATTGGTGTGGATGCTAATACAGTTATCATTAGAGTCAGTCATGTGGTCACTTCTAAATTCTTCTTGCAGACATATGGTTGAGATCATGGCATTGCAGAATAAACAGAAAAAGGAAATCGAGGAGCTCTTCACTCGTCTGGGGAAAACACCATCTGTGGTAGTGCCACCCACTGTGGCCATGACGCCTGGTAGACGGAGACCTGCTAAGGGCAAGGGGACCAGGCCAAGAAGTGGTAGTGGCACTCAGGCTGCATCTTTTCAACAAGGTATCAGAGCTTGGTGGTTTAAGTTGGGACACACCAAGCTGACGGTCCACCATCAGTCAATGTCTGACCATCACCGAGCATCTTACCAGCATATCAGGCTAAGTTATCAGGCTCCTGTAGGGAGTTCACCTACTTCAGCATGTAGAATTGTATTTGGGCCATCAGCAAGAGAGAGCGATGCTTTTTGTTTTGTGTATAATTTATTTATTTGTGTGCAGTACTAGTTTCTTTTTTTTGTAATGACAATACAGACTACTGCGCTTACAGGCTAAGAATTTTAAGTTATCATATATAAACTGATCATATCTAATGTTTTTAATGTACCTTTTCTACTTTTTTATTTGTTGTATAATCTAAAGTTATTATGTTATATCTTTTTATCTATATTGATTATCAGTCCCATGCTGCATTAGACAGGGTTGTAAATGTGTCACACTGGTTGCGTAACACAAAACACAACAACAATGGTGACGATAGAGAACATTTTCGTAAACATCGGACAAGCAGCCTTCTACAGCTTATCGTATCGTAAATGAGAAGCACAGTGGCGTGCCACATCTTTACATTGTTATATATTTGCTACAGACAGACACCAAATGGTGTGTGTACACTCATAGAAAATAATATTTAGAACTTTTTAAAAGATGTGGCATGACGTGGCGCCACTTCTTCTCTGGGATGTGATCCTTTTGGGTTTTTAAAATCTCTCTGCATGCAATTGTACAGGAGCGGATACTTCTGTAGCTCTGCTACTCAGGGTTCTGATGTATTCATGTTGCTAACTTGAGAGTTGTTTTTACTCTGTCTGACATGGGATTGATTCATATCCATGAAGGTCAAAAGCAGTGGAGTTCCAACACACCCACTGATTGTGTAAAGACAATAGTCAAAAGTCAAAACTAAATCGGCCAAAAAGTTTGTTTCGTTGAGCTGTTTCAATCTGACCTCTTTTTGGACAGTTTTAGTTTGAAATTACATAAATTCTACAAGTTCATTTGAACTAAACAGGGCCTTAATGCACTTCTAGTTCACAGTTAAGGGTCATGTATTTGTTTATGAAGTGCAGCTTTTTAGCCCACATACAGCTGGTGCATAGTGGCAACATATTTAGCTTTCATTACATCACATTGTGCCACTACCTCTTTGACGTCAGCTTTGTGTGTCCCGGATTTACATCCAACTGTAACATATTGCTTGTCCCTTATAACTATACAGTTGTTTGGTTTCATCTAGGGAACAAACAAGCTGTGCAAAGTGGTCAAACCTCACTCAGTCAGTCAAGCAGCGAGAAGACATCACCTTCAGAAACAGCACCAAGCTCAAACATTCATGTGCAAGGTATGATTTTTACCATTGTAGGTGGTCTCAGAATATAAGTTTATTTGAATTCCCTAATATAGATTGTAACTTGTAGGGAGCACAAGTCCAGTGAGAAAAGAAAATGGACAGAGCCATGACCAGGACCAAACACCGGCAACTAATCTGCCACGCAAGGGCACATTCACAGATGACCTTCATCAGCTGGTTGATAACTGGGCCAGAGATGCCATGAACATGATGCCACAGGTCAAGAAAGGATCCAAAAAGAATGGCCAAGCCCATGATGTATGTAACGTTAGCCTACACTGAACAATTTAGTTTTGATAAAGATTATCAGAGTCTCTCTTTCCAACTGAAGTAGCATGTGTCTCTCTTGACCACTGGTGTTCAGATTTCATTGAGATCCTTTTACTCGTTTCGTGATGGTGCTCATGTGTCACGCAGAGCGTTCTCATGTAAGTGTAGTACTAATGAATGAATATCCCCTTGTTATGTGGCAGAGAGTAGGTGGTCATTTCGGGCTGTTCACACGCATCGAATATGATCTCGAATTTCTCTGGAAGTAGCTTAAAGCTGAACAAGCTTTAAATGCTTTGAACCCCTGTATTTATTATATCCACTTGTGATCAGATTGACTAAAATGCATCTCATACCTGGGGCCTAAACATAAACTCAGCCATTATTATCAAGGCTGCAACCGAATGGCAGTTATCCAAGTTATCATCCACCTATTTTTATATGCATTTTGGATATGTGCATTAAAAATATGGTTGAACGAAACGCCATGATACGCATAAGTTTTGAAAATGCGTATAAAAAAAACATATATGCATAACTTAGTAGGATAAACTTTTTATTCGATAAGAAAAGATGCGCATAAACTATGATGGAAACAGTTTTACAGAACAAACTCCAGTATGCGCATTAGAGGTTTTCAAGCAGTCTAAGTGTGAAAGCAGACAATATTTACACCATAGTTGAAGATACCTTTTCTAATGATAAAAATTGCATGCTATCTTTTACATTAGCCTACACTGTTCAGTATATTGGTTTTAAAAATTACAATTTTAAATAAATGTTTTGTTTTTTAGCCTTTTATACACAACAATGGTTTTAGAGACCTGAAAAAACCAAACTTATGTACAATATAGAATGCAACACCCACAATTTAACATTCAGTCAATAACCAATAACTTGCATATTTTTCCAGCTATGTAATTTGTTATGCTCAGATGCACGTCACATAATCTGTTTTATACTGACTTTAAGAGTGTGTGTACACCAAAGTGTTTTGCACAGTTGAAAATGCTAATGCTCTTCCAAGAACACTCAGCTGTGGTTGCTTCTCCAACTTTTGGAGCATTTTTACAAAATGCTGAGCACTGAGTGTAAAACCGATGCTCAGCGCCTCATCATTCTGCTGGCATTCCAAACGCTACACCAGGGGTGTTCAAATCTGTCCTGGAGGGCCGGTGTCCTGCAAAGTGTAGTTCCAACCACAATCAGACACACCTGGGCTAACTAATCAAGCTTTTAAGCTGCGGTCACACTGCACTTTTCTCCCCATAGACTTCCATTCATATGCACGCGAATGCATCAGACCAAAAACACAATCTCGTGCGACAAGTTTCGCAGTTCGCTGCAGTGCAAAGTTCAAGCTTGGTAAACTCTGATCTGTGAAATCGCAACACGTGACTGTAAGACCAATTGAAGATCAAAATATGACCTCGCTGGACAAATTTATTATATGGACCAATCGCTTGCTTTTTAAACATCTAATCATCTTGCTTAATCCGCCCCTTTTCACAGCGCCGTACGACAGAATTTTGTATGCTCAAACTTTAATGTGACCGCAGCATTACTAGGCTTTCTAGAAACATCCTTGCAGGTGTGTTGAGGCAAGTTGGAGTTAAAATCTGTAGGACACCAGCCCTCCAGAACCAAGTTTGAGAACCCCTGCGCTACACAGTACTTCCTTTTGAGAACAACTTAAAAAATATGCTCAAAACAAAAGCGATTTGGTGGACAAGCACCCTAATAGTTGGCCTGCAGACTTATTTTCACCATAATTGAAACACTGTGTCAACCAATCAGGCATAAAACTCAAACTACCACTAAACAAAGCCTTCAATCTTCCTCCTCAGATGCCACGTAAATTCTCTGCACCAGGTCAGCTTTGTTCCACTGGTGGCCACATCCCAGCAACCATCAACCCCACAGCTGGACGGAAGGGTTCCATAGGTGTGACCAATCAGCAATTTGGCTACACCTGTCCTACCTACAACATGCCTCAATGGAATCAGGTGGGCCCTCTATCATCCACAGCTCCACCTGCAGGACTACAGCAGGGTTTCCTCATCCCATCAGGAAGCCACCAATCTGGAAACAACTGCGGATCAACCAATCTGCGCACCACTCAGGCAAGCTGAGACAGCTGGCGAAGGGTAAAGCTGTGCCTCATGGGTTGAGATTATCAGGCCTAGTCCTTAAAGTGGACACACTTTATCTGACAGTTTACAAAAAAAAAAGACTTTCAGGTCCATGTAATGTGACTCGGGTTATTTGAATCTGACCTAACCTGCTATTTAAAAGACTGAATGTGTACATTTGATAGAGGCACCGAATGGGTTAAACTGGTGTGTCTTAAAGATCCGATATATAGCCTTATAGTACAGATACCGTCCTTATTGTAATAAAGTCAGGCAGTGTAACTGGTGAAATACAGTAATGGTTTTGCAGTTTACCTACAGAAGTTCACAAATGGATAGAGAAGACTGACACCAACACAAGTTCAAGTCGAGATTTGTGGAAGAATGATGAAGAAGGTAGGAATGTTGCATTTTTGGGAAATGTTGAAGAGTTTGAGTTCGGCATGAAAGGAAAAGGATGTGCAATTGGAGGAAGGTAAAGCGGGGGTTTTATAGCTCTTTGTACTTGCACGTATTTCATAGAATTGTTCATTCGTGACTTTTTATTTTTATCATTTATGATGAACTTACAGTAAAACAGTATATCTTATATAGACAGTCACCAGTATTCCCTGTCTACACTTGGATATGGGTGGTCATCCTGTATGCATATTTCTTTATCCTATCACTTTAAATGAAGGTAGCCTTAAACCACAGGATTATGTCTTCCCCATCTTTAAAACGTCACACAAACACCATATTCCAAGCAAATGTACTGCAGTTGATGAAACAGGCAAGAGGTATAACATGGTGCATTTGACTGTAGCGACAGTATTAAACTACAGCACTGCATGATTTCAGGTTTTGTTTTTAAATATATCACTCCCCCGTTTTTCCCAAATTGTTTTCTATACCACAATTTGAGTGCCAATCGTTTGCTGAAGTGATGTCTCGTCACCTCAGAAATGATCCGCTTGACTTCTCTAGAGAAGGTAAATGTTACTGCAATGCAGAATACGCGCCGTTTAAAGGTTTAACCGACTGGGGAGGGTTATTTGTTACTTTTGATACTTGAGTGCTCTGTAATTGACCTAGAACCACATTTAGACACAGTGAAACTGTTGAAGTACCACTGATTACAGTCACAAGCTACTGTCACATAACTGAAATTTAGAAAACAGCATGTTTTCACATTCCACTTCTCACACTTGTTCCCATAGAAGACAGCATTAAATATGTGGGGTCTAAAAAAAGCTGCTGCAGATGTTTTCTGTCAATAATTTTCATCCAGGGTCCTTTTGGTGACTATCTATGGCTTTGTTTATCTGTCTTGTAAAAAAAGTATATGTATATATATTCAAATCTTAATAAAAACCTTTTGGACATTTTCTCCTTCCCCCAGATTGTGCTTTTTTTTCTTTTTTAAACAAAAGGTTTTCCAAAAATGTCACCCACAACTTGACATTAATGTAATTATTCATATCGGGTAACAATAAAAATAGTAAACATGGCAATATTATTTATTTTTTAAAAATCTGCTTATTTACATCAAATTTCAGGTTTAGTTGGAACCACATGGCACGCATTTATTACTTTTCCATATACACAAATTAATAAAACAAATTGTATTTAAAAACAAAAAGAGACTTTTCTAAAAGAAAACCAATAAATAAATTCATCACGTGTCCAGTCTTCGTTTCTTCATCATCTGGCCATGTCTGTAGGGGCTTGATGGTCCACCTTTATTAACAATAACAACATTAGCACAGGTCACTATGCTTTCAATTTATATATTAACTGTAATGGTAATTTATAATAACAGGTGAAAAATGCTCGTAATTCATCAATTTATACATGTATCGTTGCCTTAAACACTATGAATACACAAGATGTCCAATCAGCATAATTTGTTAAAACCATGTTTAAATTCATGACACTAGCACAAAGGGAGTATTTAGGTGTACTCACGCTAGACTAGCTGAACCATGCCAGGTGCAGTTTGTGCGTGATATGCATGCGTTGTGAGTGCAAAGTGTGCTTGAATACACAACATTACTTTCGAGGGACTGATTCATATGGATTTATCACTTAATATGAACACAAACTGTCAGTTTATCAAAGATGCAAACAGCTGCCACCTTCAACAAACACCTAATTAATAGGTGCGGCATGATGACGACTTTTATAAAAGTCTATTAAAAATCCATCAAAAGCAGTGGATCTGTTCAGCTAAAGATTTGGCCATGTGTCACTGCATCCCAAACGACAAAATAATACAAAACAATCTCCATTGAGTGAGTACATTCTCTTCCTATTTAAACTAGAGCAGAGATGCCCAAACTAGTTGGCCCAAAGTAACATTTGATTTGCCCTACCATCCCATCTGAGGCGGAGGATAAGGGCTGTTTAGAGATCGTCTTTTCAAATATAATGTGATATTTTGTTTTTTAAAAGCTAATTGAAATTAAATGGTGCAATGAAATATTGCAAATGAATCAGATTTAGTTTAAATGTACATACCTGAAGGATAGAAGACAATGCAAAGACTTTGGTGAGCAAATCAAGGCAAAGGCAGATTCAGCATTGAACTCCACTGTTAGCTAATACAATTAGTTATGTTTTTTTATTTAATTTTAAATATTATAAAATAAATTAGGAAATTACCCATAATGTGATATAGTTTGGTATATTTACCTTTGGCCCTTGGCTCATAATGATATTTAGCTCTTTATATGAAAAAGTTTGGGCACCCCTGAACTAGAGAGTCGCATCGATGATGTACCGGGGGAGGCGGGACAGTTGCACCCAGGCTCGGTTTAAGGCAACTGCGCCTTGTGTGAGTACACCTTTATAGAGCGGTGAACCAGAATATGGAGCGTTTTAACACATCTGTAGGTTTAAATGCAGAGCTGATAAACACCTCACCCTTAAAAAAGATGAGTTAGATATTTTATGATATTAAGTGATCTCAGTTACATAACTGAAATATTTCAAATGTGACACTTTACAACCTGCCAACCAGACAGTGCTGGAGGAAAGTCGAAAACTAAAATTAAAATGTACAAAAGTAAAAGTGTATTTTAAAAAAGAAAAAAAACATGACTTAAAGGACAATTTATATTAACTAATCAGAACAGAAATTAGCATACTTCATTAGATATTGAGCTTAATTAGTCCATATTATTGACCTTATATTCGTTGTATATATTTTAATGCACCTTGTCTTGTTTTTTCAGTCTAAATCTTATAAACTTGTCTTCTATTGAACCATAAATCTCCACTTCAGCAGTTTTTACATAGTTTATATTCATATCTGGTGCATGAAGGTTTTTACAGAGGGCAATGATTAGAGGATACATGAACAGATTGCATCTGTCTGTGCATGTATCTGTCTGATAGGACAGATCTAATAACTCATAGTAACGTGTTACCTATCTTTTTTCACTTATTAGTGAGTTTGTCGATCTCCATCGGCTCCAGGTGAAGCACACATCAGTGTCCTCGAGGTTGCACAGAGGATTGAAGGCTCTGACAACTCATATGGTTACTAATGTTTGAGGATGGGTAGGGCATTTACTTCGAACTGTGATCAAAACTACCTTTGCATGAAATGATCAATCAGAATCCAGAATTTTAACAGACCATTGAATTAAACTTTTATTCTACAAAAAAGGTGAAAACTGCTTAACTGTAGTTTCTGAATATAAAATACTCCCAAAACCCCCCTCTGTAAAAACCTTTGATTCTTATGTCCAAAAATGTGACTGAATTGATACAATGTGCCTGAAAAGATGCAAATTAGCACATATTTAACTAAACAATGCCTTTTAGCTGATTTATTTAACACTACTCCGCAGCAGTGCCTTAATTAACCTTAACCAATAAAATCTGATTATAAAGTGTCACATTTATAAACAAACTAAAGTTACTTTAATGTACAGACAAAGTCAACAAGCAGAGTCTTGTTCTAGCCCGTGGTCTGCCAGCTCTGAGAGTGTGAAGTTCCCATCTATTTATATTAATGGGGACGTGTGATGTTTACATGAGTGAAGAGGCAAAAGCAGACCTGGGCATGCAAAAACAAGCCTCTTTCTGACATATTCTGTGTGAGTGTGTCTTTCTTGTGTGAATGTGTCAGACTGTACCTGCTGCTGCTTCTGTGGAGGATCTGAAGTGGCCCTGAGGTTGTGCTGGTGGTCTCAGGTATTGGGGTCTCTGCGGAGTCTTGCTGCGTGTCGTCATCGTGTGCTGGTTTGGTGTGGAGGGACGAGGAGGGTCAGTGGATCTCGTCGAAGGATCGTCCAGCATATCGATGCCGTCCAGAGTGAAGTCCCATAGTTCTGGGTCATCTGAGGAGATGTGAGATTTTTGGTTTATATTCACCAAACGTCGCTGGAATTACTTTAATATTAGTGAGACGTATTAAAGTCAGATCTGAAAATACTGTCACTGATTTTGTCCATTTTGAGTCATTGCGAAATGCAATGGATATTTTCTTGGTGTAAATAAGTGAAAAATGTAGAAATGTACTGGTCTTTAGTCACAAATTATATTTTTGAAATTTAATATGCCTATAAAAGCATTATTCAGGCATGCTACATATTTTATTTAAAGGCATTTATTCAGTCATTTTATCATTTCAAATAATTCTATTTTTCATTAAAACAGTTAAAAGCATTAACTACCTAAAAGTATTTTTCAGAATACACAAAGGATTGTATTTCTTTAATTTCTCTAGTAAATAACTTATTGTTGTGGTATATTTAAATATAAAGAAATACTAATATTTTTATTCTAAATAAAATACATAAATTGATTTACAATAATACAACATTTAATAATACTTTTAGAGAAAAGGTATTTTAATAAAATATAAGAATTGTATTTCTTTACCTCTCCAATTAACTATTGTTTTGGTTTGTTTTCAAAGTTATGGTTTGTAAAAGAAGATTAAAATTAATAAGCTTTTGCATAATTATACCAGTAATGCAGCCAAATATCTTGCTCTAAACTGGGATTGAAAATTAGAATGGACAATGGCCTTTGAATCAAGAAATTCAGATTGAAAAGCCTGTTTTTGAAGCACTATTTAATCAGTGGTATTGCTAAAGTGATTATCATTTAACACCCCAAAGTGCACCCACACATCCCTTACCAGCCAGATATTCCTCCTGCTTGGTCGTCACCAGGTGTCCGTTTGGTGTACTATGGTTAACAGGACCTACAGCCTGTCCTAAAACGATAAACTCACTGATGGAGAACACAAAACACCTGACAGCCCCGCAGGCATTCACTTCAATCTTTCATACTCATGATGACTAAAACATGAACACTTTAAGGGTTAGTTTGCACTTTGACTCGAGGCGCATTTATTAATTTCATGTTGAAAGGGGAAATACAACAAAAAAAGGGTCTTGAAGCAGTGAAAGTTTTTGTGGCACTAAAAAGGAAAAAAATAAGTAAGAGGAAATATTGGGCCCATGCAATCCTGTGATTCCATAGAGAGATTTAAACCTTATTTCAAGATATTTCAAGTATTATGCTGTAAAAGGGACTCTGGAGTTACATATTAACGAAGACTACAAATTTCCAAGAAACAGTTGATCCTGAAGAGACTGGCAGTGTGTATAAGGTATATACACACACACCAAACTGTGGCATTGATTTTAGCATGTACTGTGGCTCTGAACTGTCGAAAGACCTCTTCAAATGTTTGCAACCAAAAAAAAAAATTGAGCCAACTTGAATTGTTTTTATGACCTATGGAAGTTTCGGAGGCGGTGTGTTAACATGATTCACATAAGACGTCATATTTATTTTTGAACATGCGAGAATTTCCAACTCTGTGTGCGCAATGATTTTAAAGTCCCAGGGCCTTCAAAGTTCACCCAAAAATAACAATTTAACCATAGTGTGCTCATCCTACACTTGTTCAAAACACAAAATGTTTTGAAGTGTGTTGGAAACCAGTAGCTATTGACCTCCTTACTGTGGATTTCATTTTGGAAAATCCCATAAAAAATACTTGATGAAACTAAAATATTTGCATAAAATTTGAACACAAATTTATTCGTAGTAGGATAAACTACTTTTATTTAATAAGAAAACACGATTACTTCATAAATTCTAGTATGCCCTTAGGGCTGAACAACTTTAAGTCGACAATTTAACAATGTAACATTAGCACAAGCTAGTTTTAGTGCTAAATAAATTCAGTCAGCACATTGATCACTCCTTGTTCTACTAATAATATTTCTCCAGACACATTTAGCTGCTAGTCAGATAACATTTCTATGTTCCTTCTTAATGCCAACTGTGTAAAACATTATCGATAAAATGCTTATGATAAACCGCTGTTTGTTTACTTTCAAGCTCTGCTTCAGTTGCTTGACGCGTGCACACGAAGCCGGTAAGCGCCAGCACACGCACATATTATGTACATCTTGACATGCGAAAGTGTTCCTTCTTATGTTTTCATTAAAGTTGTTCACAACACTTATCCATCCACAGAATTTGTAATGTCGTCAATATTTAGCTGCAGTTCACGCTTCTGCCTTGAATGTCTCTGGGACAAAGCAGCTGCATGAATCCTAAAGCTTTAAAAAAAAATTAAACCATCAACAAAAGCCTGACCCCTTCAATGTTTACACATAGAAGAGCATCCGTTTAAAGGTCGTTTCTGGATAACGATGTCAGAATTTACTGGTATTTCGGAATGGATGTGTGAATGGTCTTTCCCAGAAAAAATCCAGAACGTCCTTGCCTGTGTGAACAGCGCTTTTTTGAAATTTAGAAATTTTCCAGGTATTTACAGCTATAACTGCGTGAAAGGGGTTATTAACAAATATTTTTAGTGCAAAAGTAATGCATAGGCTGTCAGCGCATAGAACACCGATTATGAGCATTTTGTATTCTGATGCGCATTTAATTTATTATACAAGAAAAAAGGCCCGCAGTGGCTCTTCCTACTGCAGCAAATTATGGTTTTATTTTTGATATCTGCCACCAGTTTATCAAAAAGTAATAATTTTGTTCTTTTTGTCTCATTGGATGGAATTCACAAATGTTTTCTTCTAGTTTTGCGCATTAGTTTAATTCGCATCTTTGGATGGAAACCGCTAATGGCAACCACTTTCCAATATTCTTCAAAATATCTCCTTTTGTGTTCAACAGAACCACTTGAGGGCGCGTAAATGGTGAGCAAGTTCAGATTTTTGGATGAACTATGATTTTACCTTGTTTAATGTGCAGCCTGGACTGCTGGTCTTTCTGCTCCTGCAGCAGCTTCTTGGCCTCCATCTCCTGTCTGAACTTCTGCTGCAGCTGCTGCTGTCTCAGCTTCCTCTGCTGCTTCGAGTCCAGCAGAGGATCAGACGAGGACAGCTCAGTGGTGTCAGATGCTGACCTAAGAAAATAGAAAGCGGATTTATCACGAGTGCAGCTGGCTAGTGTTGTACGCGGAGTTAGCAGCAGCACATAAATTCACCTGGAGGTGTTGCTGGGCCTGTTTTCTGTATCCTGGGGAGTTGATGTGTTGCCAGGAAGTGCCGTTGTGTTTGTCAATGAAGTCCTGGACCCTGTGGCGCTTTCACGGCCTTCTCGTACAGGGTGATTTCCCATCTGCTCTATGGGGATGTTGGCTTGGTTCTCTGGTTTGGTAAATTGCCTGCTGTTTGTTCGGGCCAGGCTGTCAAACCTGGCTTTCTCTACAGACGGCTCCAAATCGCTGCGCTTGGTTTTGTCCACATTCAGAGGAGGAGGAGGCTGCGATGACAGGAAGTACACTGTATTCAGGTACATACACCTACAGTACTGGAATTAGGGCTGCACGGTATTGGGAAAATCTAACATTGTGATATTTTGTGATTCTGCCATATATATTGCGTTATGAAAACAATTCCATCAGATGACTATTTGAAAGGAATTGATCATTTTAGGTTGATTTGGGGTGATTCTGCAGTGGGAGTGCATCTGAATAAAATCCAATAAACAATCTATGAATACAATAAAAATATATACAATTGAAAAGAACAGTGTTTTATCATTTTCTAAGTCTAACCATATTCAGCTGAATGATAAAGATAAGAACTTTTTGAACTTATTTGAATGATAAAGATAAGAATAATTCAACAAGTTACAAACACTTTTAAAACTATTATACAGTTACAGGCCTTAAAAACACACGCAAATGGCAAATTATAATACAAACTCAACATTTCTTAGGTATGATTTTAAGTAAGATGTTAATGTTTTATTCTGTAAAAGTCTGATAATATTTCTTCCAAATTTCAAATAAAAAAATACTGTCATTTGCGGTCACTTTTTTTGTTTTTTTGTTTTGTTTGCAGAATATGGCAATTGGTCAGAATACTCAGTTTTTATTTGTTGTGACGGAAAATTGAGATTATAACAGTCTGAAGATACAGATGAGTAAAATTATCTAAAAACATGGCCCTTTTTTCGAAATATTTCACCAATTGTAATTGTATCTTCTAAATGACACCATTTTTATTTTAAAATACAGAAATGTCATGAGAAAAGTCTCCTGAACAGAAAAAAAAGACATTTTACTTAAATGCACTAATTGTAAATTCTTTTTGTTCATTCTTTTGACAATGACATTCTTTGC
>CAIGQQ010004470.1:3427889-3457554 GCA_903798035.1 Danio albolineatus
GTGTATTTTATATATATATATATATATATATATATATAAAATACACGTATAATAATAATATGGCTGCAATTGATCGCAAATATTTTTCAGCACTAATGTATATACATAAATAGCAATAAGTTATAGTAGATATATTTTATATTATATTTTAACATGCATTGTATTATTAAAATCAGTATTATTAATATTTTCTACTTTATTATTATTATTATTATTATAAAATTGTACTGAATATAGTTATAGGTTTTAGAAATTTCTATGAATTTTATACTATTTTATATAAATAAATAGTATCCTATATAGTACATAATTATAGTTAAACATATTTTTGTGGAATGTCTTATTTTTAATGTTGATGGACAACGATTTTTATCTGGTGAGACAAAACAATGCTCCTAAAATTGTAAAATGTTTATCTAAGGTAAACATTAAAAAACTGTTTTTGATTTTTATCTTATATATTATTATTATTATTATTATTATTACTACTACTTATGAATTTTATCTTATGTGTTATTTATTGCTGTTGATCACTTTTAATCGTTAGAATATTTTTATAATTATGGAAAAGTGATGTTTATAAAATGTTGTAAACTTGATCTGGTTTTTGCCATCACATAGCCAGTAAGGCTGAAATGGCAATAAACTCAACAATGAAACAAAGCTCATGATTTTGATGTTCAGCAGCTCTCACTGAACAGGAGCCGCCTGTCACTCCCTTGCACTGGGAGTGAGAAAGAAAAGGGAGTTTTTGTGTTGCATAACCATTAAACAGGATCAATGTATCCTTGTGTGTTTGTGCATGCATGTGTTTTACAGAGAGAGAGAGAATGAGAAAAGGATGGAAATGTACTGTCAGGAGGAAGGAAATTGGTTGCTCAACAATAAAACTGTAGTTTCCTCCATCTGCAACTGTCAAGCTCCTCCTCTCTTCTCTCACTTGTTGTTGTTGTTGTTATCGTCGCTCCAGACTAACTGTACTGTACGTTTGTTTATTGCTCCCTTTGCAACATGAGGACTCTGTACCGGCTGAAGTTGGTCAGTTCTCCAAATCTGAGTCAACTGGGCAAAAATGAGAAGGCTTCACTGGAGGAGAGAGGATCAGGTCCAAACGCCACATGGAACAGGTTAGCGGTTGATTAATATGCAGCTCTTTTCATAACCGAGATGTCCATTTACGTCGGTGTCACTTAACTGTGCTGTGTTTTTCAAATTCAATCTCTTTTCTTCCGTTTATTTAACATATATATTTTATATTACATTTTAATGTATATAAAACTTGTTGTTATTATTATTATTATTATTATTATTATTATTGATGTTGTTGTAAAATGATTCTAAATATAGTATTGTTTTATAAATTTGTTCATTGTATCCCATTTAATATAAAATATTAAATTGTATCCTATATAGTACATAATTATGGTATATAAAGCATAAAATTAAAAATAATACATTTTTAGTTTACTTACTAAAATTAATAAAAGCATTTTCTGTTGTTGTTTTATTTTGTTTTTGTATGTTATTTTACATAATGTTTACACATTTTATTTAACATAATATTTTGCATTTTTATTGTAATAATATTTAATAATTAGAAAAAAATTATGACTATTGTATAGCTGATTTTTGTTTTTGCATTGTTATATTATTTAGAATATTTAAAGATATTTTCCCCTCTTTTTTACTGCAATGCTTCTGTGTTGGTTTACTCTTGTTTGTTCGGGATCCTCATTACTTTTCGTACTTAATTAAAATCCATCTGTTTGGAAAAAGTGATCTTATAAAAAGTACCACACAGAACAGGCTAGCATACGTTTTATGTGCAGTTCATGTCATAAACAGAGATGTCATTTTACATGTGTGTCATTTATTGCAGCATTCACAACGCAGTTATTGCTGTTTTTCAAAAGAAAGGACTGGCAGACAATGAACTCTATACACTCAATGAAGGCGTGAGGTGAGAAAAAAGCAACAACTAAAGACTGAGCTTGTGTTTATTTTCCTTATAAATGAATAGTGGGTTTTGTGAATAATTAATTTTAGTATAATAAAGCTGTCTGTGTGTAGCAGTGTCTAAAATTCTGAGGATCACATTATCAGCACAGAACAGTTGTCAGAGAACGCATGGCTTCATGGCATGCTGTTACGTAACTATTAAAATTGTGAAGCAATAACAACCCAAAAAGATGAAAAACACCATATTTCACTCTTAAAATAAAATAAGCTATATTTAGTATTTTTGTCATAATTAAGTTAGTTTTCCCCTCATTATCATTATGGCAAAGGGTGTTAAACTTTCTATTTTACTTTCTAATGTTAAACACTTTATTTGAAATGAAGAAAGTAAATCTTATGTTTATACCAGAATATATATATAAATTTATATTTATATTTTGTATTATGATATATTGTTTGTGCTTTGGTATTATGCATTAATTAACCCATCTGTAGAGACGCAATGTAAATTTTATTTCGCAATTAAATTATAAAATCAGCATAAATCAAATATTAACAGTAACAGTGCAACCTTTATGTTATGCACTCTTAACCTTTTGATTAGCATAGTTTATTTTGGGTTGTGAAGTTTAATTCACAGAATGTCTACAAAGTATGTTGTTAAACTCACAGAATTTTTTGGTTACATCCGTAATGCATGTTTATGCTATTAAAAATGTTTACAGATTGATATTTTTATGATCCTATAACTCTGTGGTTAGTTGGTTTGGGAAATATAAACAGATGTTTCAATATAATGTTAACGTTTACTTTCTATGTGAATTTATGTTTTGAGTTTTTACTGCAAATGTAACATCCATTTCCCTGAGATGGGTTGCAACTGGAAGGGCATCCACTGCGTAAAACAAATGCTGAATAAGTTGGCGGTTCATTCCGCTGTGGGGACCCCGGATTAATAAAGGGACTAAGCCGAAAAGAAAATGATTGAATGAATGTAACATCCATACATACCATCAGTGGAGTTGCCCATATATATATACATTTAAAAAAAATAAATTCCTAACATAAACTATGATTGAAACGTTTAGATTCGGTAAGATTTTATTCAGCATGGGTGCATGACATTGATTAAAAATTATTTCAAGTAAATACTGCTTCTTTCATCTTTAATCGTAATTAATGTGAAACACTGTAAAGCACTGAAATAGAAAAGCTATTTTAAATTCTTGTAGAAACTATTGCAATATATTACATAACAGTACTGTTTTTAGCATTTTGTGAGAACTACATGTACATATGTACAGTAGATTATATTCTGCCCATAATTTCATATCAAAAGTTTGTTGTGAAAAATGTGTCTGTAATTTCTCTCTTTTTTTTTCAGGCAGCTATTAAAAACTGAGCTGGGCTCGTTCTTTACAGAATATCTTCAGGTAAGATTTGTTCTGATGTGTCAAATGAGTTTGTTAACTAAATAAAGTAATTTCTTCTATGTTTCTTTATTATCAGAATCAACTTTTAACTAAAGGCATGGTCATTTTACGGGACAAAATAAGGTTTTATGAAGGTATTTCTTCCATTTTATAAACAACACATTATGATACAATTTTACATTTCATTTAAAGAATTTCAGCATTTTACAGTATTTCACAAACAATGCAGCCACCTTCTTTGTTTGTTGTCTTCTGGCTGTAAATAGGTCAGAAGTTACTGGACTCTTTGGCTGAGACGTGGGACTTTTTCTTTTGTGATGTTCTCACTATGCTTCAAGCCATCTTTCACCCCGTGCAGGTACAGTCTAGTCATACTGTGAAATAAGCTGATAGACAGCAGGTACAGCAGTGATGTCTGAACTAGAGGGCTGCAATTTTGACTGAACAATAACAGCTTGATATTTTCTTGTTCAAATAAATGTAACATGAAAACCACCAATAGATCACAACATATGTCTGTCATATGGGGTCTTTACATGCTATCAGAAATGCTGTACTTCCCACTTATAAAGTTGTGAATTCAAGCCTGTTGCAATCCACTTTTGTTGTAAGTAAGCATAAACCATATCGACATTCAACTAGAACTGGAGAAACTAATATTTGGCAAAATACATCTTATTTCAGAATTATTAATTAAGAATGAAGTAAGAATTATTAGCCCCTCTTTATATTTTGTTCCCCAATTTCTGTTTAATGGAACAATATCTAACTTTTAATAACTGAATTCTAATAACTGACTTCTTTTGTCTTTGTCATGATGACTGTACATAATGTTTTACTAGATATTTTTCATTCAGCTTAAAGTGACAGTATTCATCTTAAAGTGCCATTTAAAGGCTAAACTAGGTTAATTAGGTTAACTAGGCAAGTTAGGGTAATTAGGCAAGTCATGATATAATGATGGTTTGTTCGGTAGACAATCAAAAGACAATATTGCTTTAGAGCAGTGGTTCTCAAACTTTTTTCACCAAGTACCACCTCAGAAAAAAATTGTCTCTCCAAGTACCACTATAATTGTATTAAAATACAGTAGCATAGTAGGTCTAATTAAGCAACTACAGCACTGCACAGTTCAAAAAAGAGGCTGATTAATTCTTATTATGAATATTTATTATTGTCAGCCACATTAAACATTTTAATTAGTTTGAACATGAACACCATACTCGGCATTAAGGTAAAAAAAAAAAAAAAAATGCAACCTTTGAATTTAAATGTGCTTTTAAAGTTAATTAAAATTGCACTGTAATTATGTAAAAAGAAAACTAAAAAGTATTATCTAAAAAGTAGCCTATTCGTTAAGTTCCCTTGACCTCATAAATATAGGCTGTATGTCATCATATTCATAAATATGCTGCATGTTTATATGACTTATTTGTATGTCTTTAAAATCTAAACATTAACTTGTATTTTAAATATCTAATAAATAATATAAATATAAAGAATGGGATTTACACACTTAAATTAGAAATTAGATCTGCTTACTACGCGTTAGAGTAGGTTTTGTGTGTCAGAAAAGCAAGTGATTAAACTATACCTGTCAACATTAGGATATAAAAATGCGAGATATCTCCCCAACAACTGTAACAAATATGGAAGGGAAATTAGCTTCAAATAATAGAATACATAATAAACTTGAAAATTAAAATTGAACATAAAATAAAAGGTTTAGCCTTTAAAATCAATTTACTGATCACATCAGTGTTATCGTACGCGTCAAAAAAGTGTGTTTTTTTTTACTTTAGTTATTCAGCAATTCCTCCATGTACCACTAGAAAGAAGCCTGCGTACCACTAGTGGTACACGTACCACAGTTTGAGAACCACTGCTTTAAAGGACTGATAATTTTGACCTGAAAATTTTTTTTTTTTTAATTACCTGCTTTTATTCTAGCCGACTTCCTCCAGAAGAAAAAAATTAGAAAAATACTGTGAAAAATTCTTTGCTCTGTTAAACATCATTTGCTAAATTAATAATTTTAAATTAATAATTTTAACTTCAATTGTGTATGGGTGTGTGTGTGTCTGTAAATGTGTATAAACAGTGTATATGTATGTATATATATATATATATATATATATATATAAAATACTCAGAGCTGTAAATAGGCATGGGCCGGTATAAGATTCTCACGGTATGACAACCTTGGATAAAAATATCACGGTTTCATGGTATGACGGTATTTTGTTTACTGCTCTAAAATATATTCTTTTTTATGTCTGGCTAAAAAAATAAATAAAAAAATTTCCCTTTGAACACAATATATTTTATTTTCAGAAACATTTAAAATATATTTGGGCAGTAAACCCAATATATATAAATATATATATAAATATTTGGGATAGTAAGGCTAAATAATTAAAGCCAATCATTGACTTCTGCTGTCTTCATTTGTTTCAAAAACACAGGTGCCTTTACAATTTACACTTAAAAAACTAAAAATAAAATGTAAATAAAAAATCTTACTCATACCTTAGGAACGGTATAGCAGAAAATTTTGGCGGTATGAAAACCTCGACTTTTCCAAACAGCGGTATACCTTGGAAATGGTTATCATCCCATGCCTAGCAGCAAATATTATTCCTCCACTAAGGTTAATGAAGTTTAAAGATTATGGCCTTTCAAAATCAGGCATCAAAAAAATTTTGTTTTAAATATGACTTAAGAAGATGTTTCTCACTAATGCTGGGGTCACACCAAATGTGGAATTAAATATATGCAAGAGAAAAGAACATTTAAATAAAGACAATACAAATGCAAATTATTGTCATGTGGCACAATTGACGTGAAATGCTTGACACGTGTTTCAATCAGAAAATTCATGAGGCGGGAAAAACATTCTGCGATTAAACTAGAAAGAGTGATGCGGTGCTCTGCGTGTGGTGTGGACTCAAAGTTAAAAACATGAGCCAAAAATCTGGACTCCTCATTAGTGTCCAGTGAGCTTGTTTTACTCACACCTGCTGTGGTCAAAGTTCAAAATAGCGCAATATTCTGCTGTGTGGATGTACATGTATACTTATCTATACATGAGCTACAGATGTTAACCAGAAAAATTGACCAAAGTCCACTTAAATAATGCACCGACAGGACATTCCTGTGTAATGTATTTATGATAACATTGCCAAGTTAATCACAGTTTACATAGATCCACTAAAATGTCTATATTCAGACATAGCAGACCAGTATTTGCCATGCCATTTTGTAAAGAAACTACATTCTTGCGCACATACAATCATATAATTCATTGCCATTTTTAGAAAATTGTTTGTTTGTTGTTTACAAAGAAACAAAAGTGATACTGTTTTCAAAACATTACCCTTTGAAACTCTGAAATGTTAGCATTTTCAGACCCTCAAAACAAAGTTATTGTGTAAAAATTAAGAAGCAAACATGTTTTTGTGTTTATTTGTTTTTAGTTTAATTCAAAAGGTCTTGATTCTCACTAGTTAAATAAATATTACATATTTCTTTATTTCACATTGTTCGGAGATATAAAACACAAACGTTTTAGCTCAACGCTGTTTTTGTAGGTGGTGTCATCCCTTATGATGTTACTAGCGATATACGAAACAAAATGAGATTGGATCTTTAACTGGATGTTTCTTAACTGTTGAGTATTTCATTAATGACTTCATGGGATTTGACTATGGAAAAAGTGAGAATTTTCACACACAGAGGAAGGCATTGAGCCAGGATGTTTGTTTTATATCTCTGAAGAATGTGAAATTCTTGTGAAAAGGGAATATAAATAATAATTATTTAATGAGTGAGGATCATGACTTTTTGAATTATACTGTATATAATAAGATTAACACACCAAAATTTAAATACTGCAAGAGCGCAGTGCATATTTCTCTATTGAGTTTGTTTTTAGCTTAACCCTTGTGTGCTTTTGGGGATGTTTTCATCCACTCTGGGGTGTTTTTGAATCTTAATTTGGCCACAACATTCTCTGTTTCAGCAAATGTAATGACTTTTGGTGACAAATCTTATTTTGACACATATTTTGGAAAAATGCTTTGAATATTTTCACTCAACACTTTGGGCAAATGTGCTACCCTTTCGTTATGTTCGTGGTTATTTTGCCACATTGACTTCCATTTATAGTAAAAAAAATATATTTTAATTGCAAAGCCATATAATCATGCATTCTTGATAGTTGGTGGTTTTCAGTGTTGGGAAGAGGTTTGGTTTGTCATTTTATTTGTATTTTATCAGTTGCAGTGCAAAAAAAAAGCTAAGTTTCTTGCTTTTATATGGAGTGTTGTGTGTGTGAATGTGTGAGTGTAAAAGAGACCTTTGCGCACTTACCTTGATATGTCTGAGTAAATAAAAAATAAGCAGCTCAGCTCTCAGACCATAGTAAACACAGTAAGTGTATTTATGCATGCACACTGTAATTTGCTGTTTTACTCCATAGAACTCCATATAAAAGCCAGACGCTTTTTTGCACAGGCCTATCTAAAGGGTTAATTATGCCAACTGAAGATCAACTGTAAAAAAAAAATTACAAAATTTGACTTTTTTCCCCAACAGGGAAAACCACCAACAGACAAGAATGTCATGGCTTTGCAATAAAAAAGTAAAAAAATAAATAAATAAACATAAACGAAAGGGAAGTCTATTTGAAAAATGCACAAGGTTTAAAAGAGTGATTTGTACATATTCAGAACTATTTTTGTTTTAGAAACATAAACTGGCAATTTTGTGTCATTTGTTTGCTGAACTACTGTACGATTCACAGATTTTTGAAAAAAATAGCACTTTTGCTTAAATTCTAGTAGTTATCTATAACATGTTATTAAGCAAACACCTATACAGGGATACCTTTTGCTTTCATAATCATTCAAACTGCATTGTAGTAAACCACACAATGTGTGAAGTATGCTTTGGTTAATTTAATTTGACATTTTGTTTTGCAAAGGGAGTGACATAGTGAATAATATCAGCTAACATATTGTTAAAACAACAATTACAATATTACAGTAAACTATAAATCCATGAAGACTGAATGTGTGTCATGTTAATGTTCAGGGGAAGGAGCCATCGGTGCGTCAACTGGCCCTGCTGCACTTCCGAAACACCATCACCCTTAACATGAAGCTGGACGAGGCTCTGTCCAGACCACGAGCCCGGGTCCCGCCCTCCATCATCCAGATGCTTCTGGTATTACAGGTATCAAAAAATTCCAGCCATTCTGTCACAAGCTACACCCAAAAATGATAGCATAGTGACTACAAGATTGGTCATTGCAGCAGTCGCGTCATACTGAGTGAGACATTACTCATAAGCTGTGTGCATCTCAAGTTAAATGACTGTAATTCTCACTTCAAAAAAGGATGAAGCCCAAAGTGTGTCATCTTTACGTCATACAGGGGGTTCACGAGTCTAAAGGTGTGAGCGAAGAATACCTGAAGCTGGAGTCTCTCCTTCAGAAGGTGGTGTCTCCGTATCTGGGCACACAAGGACTGTGTTCACACGAGTGTGGAGCTTCTCACTGCTCCTGCTTTATTGGTAAGAGGAGCAACATTTTGGAAATACAATATAGCATATTTTAGTATTGAAATGACATATAGTTTTTTTTTATAGTTGGTTATATTATTTTTAACCAGTTAAACCTGTTTTTTATTATACATTTTTATTATTAAAATATAAAAAAATGTTTATTTAATTGAAGGTCATTTTAGAATATAAGTTCAAAAGGGCAGTATTTATATGTAGTAAAGATGAATACTTGCCCAATTTAATCACAATATGCCTCTTTACTTCTTTGACCTCCCAAACACACACTTAACACCTTTTTTGATATTATTTTGGTTATACTGTATTAGGTTTATATGAACAGCCTAAACAACACAGTCAGAATTACAGTGCAATTCAATTGTTTCATGGAAATGTGGAAACTCTTCTAGCCCTGTGACATTGAAACAATTTATTTAAAACTATTTATTGTTTCATTTTAAAATTTAAATTATTTCCCAAAGCCAACAACACTTTCAAAGCTTTCAGAAATAAGAAAAAATGTGCAGTCACAATTGTTACTGGGTTAAGAGATTACCTCATTTATTTTAAAACAGAGTTTCTGCAGGTTTCACCATGTCAAAGTTAAGACTTTTTAATACCCTTTTAAGACCATTACGAGTGAAATTTCAGACTTGTACTGGGCTAAATGCTAAGGATTACTTCTAATAGCCAAGTTGGGTCATGGAGAAGATTTTTACTTGCCCCATCAAAAATTCTAATTAATTATTTTTACATATTTATATAATGTGTCAAAACCAGCTAACCTAGTTTAAAAAATATTGACAAGCTTTAAAAGTAAATAAACTAAGTGTAAAACTGTCTGTCCAGGTCAGTGTGCTTGTCATATATATTCTATAAATACATGGAGAATTTTTTTAAACAAGGAAGATAATTAAACCGTGTTGGTAAATAGTTTTGTTAAAGGTTTTATTGAGATGGATTGTTGTGATTGGATGGGTATTGGCATTATTGGGTAACCTTACATGGACATAAAAATACTTAAGACCAGTTTAAAATGATTCAAGACCTACTGTACAAGACAACATTTCTGCAAATTGAAGACTTTTTAAAGCTTAATATTCTGTTTTTGAAATTTAAGACATTTTAAGACCCTGTAAAATCTGCATTTCATACTGTTAAATAACACAGGCTGTAAAAGAATACAGTTATTATGATTAATCTCATGAATTCTAATCAAAGAATAAAAAGGTACCAATACATAAGTGTGCAAAATGTACTAATATATAACGGTTTTACAAAAACATAGATGGATTACCACTTTAAACATCTTGCAACAATTCATTTACCCATCAGAACTGAACTACTACAACTAAATAAAAAACAATTATATCATTATAATGTCTTGTAACTCTTTCCAGAGCGGCGTTTGCAGTATTGCTGGTCCAAATCTGCAGATCTGCCGTCCACTAACCCAGTAGTTCGCTCCAAAAGTTACAACATCCCCATGCTGACACCCGTAGCAGAGTATGACTCTGAAGTAAGCTCAGTGGGCAGCGTGGGCATCCGGCGCCACTCGGCATGTGATGTCACTTCCTGTATAGAGCACCAGGGCTATTCGGCCTTATCTGTTGGAATTGAGACCAGCTCGACCCCCAGACTCTCACTCGATCACGACCTCATGATGAGAGGAGCCGCGGGACAACCCTCTCTGATTTCTCCTCCCGTGTTCATCCACACCTCCACAGGGTGTCTACACGCTCCAGACGCACAGATTGCGTCATCTGAAACGGAAAAGGTTGTTTCGTCGCCCCCGAGTTGCTCCTCCAGTCCGGAGACGATTGTAATGCAAGGACTGGATTCACTGGAATCGGATCCCGAAGGAATCTTCATTGATTTTTCCCACTGCCGCTCTGATTCTTTCGGAACGAGCAGGAAAACAAGCTGATTGTGATGAATCCATGATTATGATCTACCACTATTTTCTGTGAACTTGTGAAGTAGCTATGATACGTTTTTTGTTTTGTTTGTTTTTTTACTGGAATTTTTATTCCAGCTTTGCGCAAAAACGTTAAGGCTGCTTTAATGGGGAGAGGACTCGATTTAAAGTGATCTTTTTCATAATGTTCGAAAACCTGTGGATGAATTTTTGAATTTTTCTACATAGTTTTTTCATAGACGACAATAGATGTCGAATGTCTTCGTTGAATTATTACACCGTTTACTGTCTTTCACTTTGTGTTTAAATGCGCGGTTAGATTTACCTCTATTTGGTGAATTTTTGCGAGCACAATGATATTTCAATAAGGAGTTACGCAATTAGAAATTCCACAAAAGCTTTTGTAATGTGTTCAGATTGGTTGTAGGCTAGAGCAGTGTTTCTCAACCTCTTTCCTGGAGGACCACCAGCACTGCATGCTTTTGATGTCTCCTCTGTCTGTCACACCCATTACCAGTCTTTCAGTCTCTGCTAATGAGCTGATGATCTGAATCTGGTGTGTTTTGGTTAAGTAGACAACGAAAATGGGCAGAGCTGGTGGTCCTTCAGAAATGAGGTTGAGAAACACTGGGCTAGAGTGACCAGGTGTCCTATTTTTCCAGGAGAGTCCTGTATTTCAGCTCTGTTTTAGTGTCCAGAATTATGAAAACTTTTTTCCCGTATTTAATTCTTCATCGCTAAGCGCTAGTAGTTGTCATCTGTCATCCAAAAAAACCTAATTAATAGTAGTCATATGATATACTTTGAAGAACAAAATTACCATCCAGTCACATTTCGAAGTTGCCGTTTCGTCCAGTGTCAGTTACTCATTTCCACTGAATGGTACAGTACAGTATGATTCATTATGGGTCACCCTGATCAGGCCTGCTTTTCCACAGCCAACACTACTTGGTGGGTGTGGTGTATGCCAGAAAGTTGCGATTGATTTCATTGTCACTTGAAGAAGAAAGCCATTCTGGCCGTTCACATATCGCATCAATTTCATAATTTCCACGTGTTTAGATTCTACATTTCAACAGTCCCGTAATGAAAAATAGAGGACATACAGCAGATCCTCTGCTTGCTTCTTGGCATCTGGCTAGTTGTCACAAAAAGCCTGCAAGATGACTTTGAGCCTAGATTGACCATAGTTAATTGCTGTGCGCTGTCATTTGTATTATTAAAGGGTTGTGTTTTGGCTGCGTATTTAAAAATTCAACTTCCTGTGTTGTCATCCCCTGGCTCTCTGTAAACTAACAGCGTTCAGGAGAGAGTCCTTTTGGTATTTTACTGTTGTGCTTTGTGCCATTGTGAAATGGTCCCAAAATGTAGTAGGGTACGCTATTGTGGTACCTCTGACAGTAGAAACTAAATAAATATGTACCATGTTGTACTGTACCATACTGAACTGTACCGCTCAGTGGAAATGAGCCATAATTGAGAGTCGTGGGACGGAAAAGTGATTTTCTCTAGTTATAGCTACATAACATGAATAGATATTAGAACAGGGCAGCACAGTGGCTCAGTGGGCAGCGCTGTTGCCTCACAGCAAGAAAGGTTGCTGGTTCGCGTCCCAGCTGGGCTAGTTGGCATTTCTGTGTGGAGTTTGCATGTTCTCCCCATGTTCACGTGGGTTTCCCCACAGTCCAAAAACATGTTCTATAGGTGAATTGGACGAACAAAATTGGCTGTAGCGTATGAGTGAGTCTGTGAATGCGAGAGTGTATGTGTGTTTCCCAGTACTGGTTTGTGGCTGGAATAGATTATGGTTAATTCCACTGTGGCGACCCCTAATAATCAGGGACTAAGCCGGAGGAAAATGAATGAATGAATGACTGGTATATTAGAAAGCATGTTAAAAGAAAGCATACAACTTCCTGAAATTTACTGTCTTATATAATTGGTGACTCTGTGATTAACCGCAGAATGACATTACATGTAACGTTATGTTTACCTCAACAAAGCCATTCAGTATCCAAAATTTGTTAGCTGGCAGAAAATAAAACAACACAATATATCCCATCTGTCCACCCTATATTCAACTATGAGAAAACCAGTCCCCCTATGGTGTCAGGATTATAATTATATTGCATGATATATGGGCATGATCTAAATCTTTTTTAGTGATGCAATATATTGCATAAATATAAGGCAGAGGCAGGGCTTCTACAGTCGGTCCTTAGACCTGAAGAAAACAAAAATTGTTTAAAGGTGTTAAAAAGGCATTTTCTTGATGACTACAGCCAGTTTCAAAGAAATAGTTCAAAACATCTTTAATTTCCGGTAATATATTTAACAACGCATCTTTTCCCCTCTGTGTTTGGCCTTCTGTCCACACTGAGATAGCAATTATGTTTACAAATTCAGAGCTTTCTGAAAAACTTTGATATAACGTTCCTTATCTGTTGGTGTAGACTGAAAAACAGAGGTTTTTTTTGTATATTAACTATAGTGCATTTTTTCATCACTCGAAGCAGTCGTGACCCATTAAATGTTGACGTTTTACTGCATCAATGTTGACGTTTATTGTTTTAGCATTGTTGAAGATTAACGTCAATTTTTATGTACTTCAGATTGCATTTCTTCATTAGGATCTGCAATTGCTGTACAATTTTCATATTAATATGAATTAGTGTACACATAACCATGGTTTCAAAGCACAGCTTTAAACCATGCAGCTACAATGACAACGTAAAATGGCGCACTTTCTCATATAACTACTATGAAGCTTACGGCTGCGTCCGAAACTGCCTACTACTTCGTAGGTACTGCATTTGAATTTAAATGTACAACTCGGCCATTAGAAAGGTACATTCTATGGAGTATGATTGGGAGTAGTATGAATGGAACTCGGATGTTCTACATCCGCCATTTTGTCACGATCATGTGACTTACCCACGTGAGTTGCGTCGCTTCACTCCCATTTGTGAATTCTGGAATCATGGGATAGCGTAGCATGCATCGGATGCGCACTTCAGAATCTCTCCGGAAGTAGTAGGTCATCCGGGTACTTGTCACATACTGATTGTCGAAATTCTATCAATTCGGACATACTACTCGGCTCGCATACTGTTTTTAGCTTACTATATAGTATGAAAGTATGCGATTTCAGACGCTGCTAATGACTAGCGTTTTAACACTTTTTGTTGTGTGCTGTAATCTACAGGAAAACTAATAATGGTAATTTCGAATATTTTTGAGACAATATAATCTAGTGCACTTCAGATTGTAGCTATTGTGAGTTTTAACTTGTAATCCGCTGTGTGTTGATCAAAAGGAAACATTTTGGTCTGAAAGTGACTCGCAAGAAATCACCAATTTGGCCGCACTTTATGTGAGCTTCACGTAACGTAATGTGCAGAGGCGACAGAATCACTAAATGTAGAAATATTGCTTCCATTTTTGTCGCTCTTGTGCACTATTTATTATCATACGGCTTTAAATGAACTACATTTAGTGCTTTAAATCATTGCCAATCTGAGCTGCACTCTTAATGGTATGAATTGAAATAAGTTTCGCTAATGATGATACAGTGCAGAACATTGTACGTCTTGAATATGCTGTTTGGTTTTCATGCTTTCTCATGTGATGATAATGAGCTGCCAGTGAGTGAACAGGGTTCGCTTATTGAATGTGTTAAGAAAAGTTCCCTTTTAGTTGATTAATATAGCGTAAATAGAGAGAGCTTATGTTAGATGAAACTGGAATACAAAAGTTGGCTTACTGGCAATAAAAAGTTTTTTATAATGTGATTTTTATATCAAATGATGTAATTTAAAATATTCTTTTTCAATTTAGGAGCTAATTTAATGGGCAAAATTGGATAAATGTATATTCCAGAATATGAAAGTGAAAGCGCTTAATAACCCAATTGTGTAAAAATTAAGGTACTTTAAAGAGTTTTTGGTGATTTTTGTTTGTAATTTCTATGTATGGAATCTTTTTGATTTAGGTTATAAATTGATCAGTTTCTCTGTAGTTTTATAGAAGTAATTTGAGCATATCTTGCATAGATTTTTACACAAGCAACATTTTTAGACATTTAAAACGTTTACAGTGGTACTTTAATACCTTGCACTGTCATTTATGAAGTCTGTACTTTGTTTCATACTGAATTTGTTATCAGCTTTCATGTGTGCTGCTGTGGACAACCTCAACAAAACTGAATTTGTAGTAAAATACTTTTATGCTTCATGTTTATGAGTGTTTCAAAGTACAAGTTATGTGAACGGCTACAATGTTAAATGGTTCGGTGATTCTGAGCTTTATAGAGTTTAAAGTCATTTTTATTGATAACCAGGGTGACCCCGCTAATTGGGGGGCGGGGGTAAGTAAATATACTTTTGACCACCCTATTTTGGTTCATGCCATTTTCGATGCATAATCGCGCCAATCAGTCTTTGCAATAAGTCATTCAACAGTCAAACTGCGGATCAAGAGGACCAAAAGACTTTATTTCCTGTAAATATGTGTTTGTATCTAAATATATCTTCAAAGTAAAGAAACTAGATGCATAGTTTTAGTTTAACCTATAATAATCTCTAATCAGAGGTGCCTGTTGGTCAGAATACACTAAATATCCCTCAAAACACTGAAAACGTCAACAGGTTTTATTAATAGCCTACATTAGATGTTACTTAAATAAATACATTTTTATTGAAGCATGTTTCACAGAAACAAACTCAAACTTACGGAAAGGTTGACCCCCGACGGTTGAAGTATAATTCTCACCCTGTTGATAACAATTTCTTAAGGACAAACAGGTTTACATTTGAAGGAACCGTGAAAAACAACCTTTAATTTAATATTTTTTGTTTGATAACGTTTGTTGTGACCTCCTGAGACAGAAGCAAGATTCGATTCCTCAGTCGATTCGTTTTTTTGAGCCGAATATTTTCAAAAAGTCAGCTGAAGTGCTTTAGAAAATGATTCTTTGAAGAATCGTGTGCGGGCCATTCTGGAATCACTTGACTCGCCGACTCGCTGAACCCATTTGTTTAGCACATGTAAGAATCGTTAATACCCTAAATATCAGAATAATTATTAAAAAATATATATTATTTCCTTATCGAACAAAACTGATTTATTTTTGAAATAATACGCCTAACATTACATGGCAAATATTAAATGTATTGTTTAATGTAAATTCAAAGTAATTGTAAATGACGGTTTTATGAGCGGACTGTTTTTTCATGACATTTTGTATTTCAATAAAATGTAGTTTTTTTCAAATTAAAACTTAAAAATGTATATTCACTACCAAATACTATATATATCCATACAGTTCTGTTTTATCCGCTGAATGTTTACATGTGTGACATTTGGCTCAAATTTGATATACTTAAGTATATGTAATAATACACCATCACGTGCTTTATATAAATACATATTAACGACCTAATTCTACGTATATTAAAAACATTGTTTTGAATACAGACGCATAAATTATATAATAAAATACCGTAAATATATATTTTTAACAAAGTGCTTTCTTTTACGAATTAAACGGCATAAAACCGTGCATCGGAACCCTACGTACGTAACTATACGTCATGACGTAAAGATTCAATCAGTTTTGAACTGTTCAAAAGAACCGATTCGCGAAAATGAGTCGGAGATCCCATCCCTAAAAGAGGGGTTGTTGTTATTTTAAAATAATCCTAATTGGAATTCAGTTTACCAAATATAACACTCGACATCTTTTTCAACTTAAGTAATGGCTTTTTGCATATATTTCAAACCTTTTGAGCAGAAACACCCGACTTTTTCCACACAATAACAACACGCTAGTGAACAGTCACCCTCCCCTTTTTGAATAGACGCAGACAAAGGCTACCGGAAACCAGACTCCATAGTTTTCGTCAAATGGCTGATTTGTATTCAAGCGAAATCGCTTGTTTTCTCTAACCGCGAATGTTTTCTTTTCCCGAGTCTTTTCGGCGAGGTTTTTCATGGACCTACATCTTTGTTTACTAAACATGCGTCGCGGTGTGCAAACAGTCGTTCCGAGGACCTGGCGGTGCAAAAACAGCGTCTACTCCGACGTAAGCTGGCTTTTCCAATCGAGCGAATCCCAAAGCAAGTTTTAAATGCAACAAACCGCCTTTGTTTTCGTTGTTATTGTGCTGTTTTTCGAACGTTTCTCTCGCACTCTTTGTACATGCGCTCCTCGCCGGCAGAAGAAACTTCGCTAAGCTAACGAGCAGCTCGCAGAAATGGAGATCCACATCTCGAGCCTCTTCCCGGAGATCCTAGCGATGATCTTCAACTACCTGGACGTTAAAGGCAAAGGCAGAGTCGCTCAAGTGTGCACGGCATGGAGAGACGCTTCATACCACAAGTCCGTATGGAGAGGAGTAGAAGCCAAACTCCATCTGAGAAGAGCAAACCCTTCACTCTTTCCAAGCCTCCAAACCAGAGGCATCAAAAAAGTCCAGATCCTCAGCCTGAGGCGAAGTCTCAGCTACGTTATCCAAGGAATGCCCAACATCGAAAGCCTGAACTTGAGCGGATGCTACAACCTTACCGACAACGGTCTCGGTCATGCCTTCGTCCAGGACATCCCATCATTGCGGATACTCAACCTTAGCCTTTGCAAGCAGATCACCGATTCCAGTTTGGGACGGATCGCGCAGTATTTGAAGAACTTGGAACTTCTGGATCTCGGCGGGTGTAGTAATATCACCAACACGGGCTTGTTGCTCATCGCTTGGGGCCTTCACAATCTCAAAAGCCTGAATCTGAGAAGCTGCCGACATGTTTCGGATGTAGGAATCGGACACTTAGCAGGAATGACCAGGAGCGCAGCGGAGGGCTGTTTGACTTTGGAGCACCTCACCCTTCAGGACTGTCAGAAGCTCACCGATTTGTCCCTCAAGCACATCTCCAAGGGTCTGAACAAGTTGAAAGTTCTCAACCTGAGTTTCTGCGGTGGGATATCCGACGCTGGGATGATCCACCTGTCACACATGACCCAACTCTGGACGCTGAACCTGCGTTCCTGCGATAATATTAGCGATACTGGCATTATGCATCTCTCAATGGGCGCTTTGAGGTTGTACGGCCTTGACGTGTCGTTTTGCGACAAGGTGGGCGACCAAAGTCTGGCTTACATCGCGCAGGGCTTGTACCAACTCAAATCCCTGTCGCTTTGTTCATGCCACATCAGTGATGATGGGATCAACAGGATGGTCCGGCAGATGCATGAGCTCAAGACACTGAACATCGGTCAGTGCGTACGCATCACAGATAAAGGCCTGGAGCTCATCGCTGACCATCTGACTCAGCTGACAGGGATAGACCTGTACGGTTGCACCAAAATCACCAAAAGAGGACTGGAGAGAATCACGCAGCTGCCCTGCCTTAAGGTGTTGAACTTGGGACTTTGGCAAATGACCGAGGTCAAGGGTTTAGGAGACGCCTCTGAGATCCTACCTTTATACGCCTCCTGATACTTCCGCTACCTCAGATTTTCTTTTTAGAGACTCGTATTATTAAGACGCACATGCATCTGAAAAAGGGGGTTGTTGTAGTTCAAATTGAATCAGCAATAAAACACTGAACAGCCTATAGTCTGAATGATGACGCTTCCCTTCAATGCCTTTTGTGTTGTTGTTGTTGTTGTTTTTCCTGTACTCGTTTAGAGCTTCATATTGAGGTTAAACTACTTCTTTTTATTCTCTTTTCCACTGACAAACACACTTTGTCATTGCCTTTAAGTATTTATCCTGAAATACCAGCATTATACTGTGTGATTGGAGGGAAAATGTTTACTGTGGATGGAAAAAGGCGCTTGTTGCTTGTTTGTGATTCCTCTCTGGTAAAATTGAACATATGCAATTTAAACTTTGTTTAAAAAAAAGAAAAAGGCCAGTTTGCTTGTTAAAGACCTACAAGATGTCTGTTTATTTTCCTATGATAAATGATTAAAGCTAAAATTGTTTTTAACTAAATTGTTTTTATGTGACTGTTGTTTTTATGTGCGTTATCATGGCTTTCAACTCTGTTACGCTTATTACATTCATCTTGCATTGATTTTCTTTACATAATGAGAATATTAGATTTTTAAACACACACACACACTGTAATAAATCTAACTTTAAAATTGTTAACTCAGTTTAAAATGTAAAAAGGTTAGACGGACATATTTTTGAGCTCAGAGTTGAATTTACTCATAAAAATGACTCAACTGCATGTTTGGAACTGTCTGTTCAATGAAAGTAAAAAAAATAAGTTGAGGAGACTTTAAATTTTGATTTCTCCATATCTTCAAAAAATAAAAAGTTGAGTTAACTTAAAATTTTAAAGCAACCGGCTGCAAAGATATTTTGAGTCTATTGAGCTTCAGTGGTTGAAGTTGTGTAAAATTATTCCATAACGTATAATTGACTTAAATCCGCCTTTTTGGTCAACTTAAAAAAATAATTTGACACAACTTCAGTATATAATTTAATTTAACTATAATTTAGTATTTAGAACTATAATATAATTTAATTATATTTTAAGTGAACTCAACTTCTTATTTTTTACAGTGCACACACACATGCACAAAGCTAAAAAAAAAAAAGTACAGAACTGTATATACCAGGGATGTCCAAGCTCGGTCCTGTAGGGCCGGTGTCCTGCAAAGTTTAGTGCCAACCCCAATCAGATACACCTGGGCTAGCTAATCAAGCACTTACCAGGCTTAAACATCTTTGCAGGTGTGTTGAGGCATGTTGGAGCTCAATCTGCAGGACACCGGCTATCCAGGACCTAGTTTGGACACCCCTGGTAAATACCTTTCCTTGTTTTTAAGATTTACAGTTATATATTACTGATAAGGTTTATTCTAAATTCATGTTTGTAGGGTTTGTGTTTTTAGACAATACTTCAGTTAAATCCGTATTAAGTGGAGTAATCACCCTGATTTTAATCACAACACATGAAGGCTTTTGTTTCTTAAATTCTCTGATTAACAAACCTTTATAAAATAAAACAATTATTAACTTTTTACACTACCCCACATTAGGCATGGGCCGGTATAAGATTCTGACGGTATGATAACCTTGGATAAAAATATCACGGTATGAGGGTATTGTGTTTACTGCTCTAAAATATATTCTTTTTAAACATCTGGCTAAAAAACAAAACCTTTTTCCTTTATTTTGAGACCCATTTGAAGTATTTTGGAGTAGTAAACATGTCAGGCTGAATAATTCAAGTGAATCATTGACTTCTGCTGTCTTCATTTGTTTCAAAAACACAGATTTCTTTACAATTTTCACCTTTTGGCAGTATGAAAACCTTGACTTTTCCATACCGCGGTATACTTTGAAAGCGGTTATCGTCCCATGCCTACCCCACATGCCTAAGAAATCCAGTAATAGAATCTGAGATCATTTTTATTCAGAAGTGTTTTTTTTATTTTTATTTATACATACAAGGATATGAATAAAAAGATGTTTAAGCTAATATAAAACGGCATCTATTTGCTGGAAATGCATTGATGATGTGGGATTTCAACTACATATTTCAAATCTGTTCACGCTGAAATCATTTTCCTGTGTTGTAGAGAACCACTTTTGATTCTCTTACTGAATATAAGCTCTGTAACGGAGGTCTAAGAGCAGTCATATTTATGGAAATTTAATTGCGGTTTAAAAAGAGGTTGTTTTTAAAGGTTAATTATTCATGTGATACAAAGCTGCTTTTCTAAGTCATTAATGCAAGTCTTTAGTGTAACATGATCCTACTGAATTCTGCAATATAATGATCCGCTGCTCAATAAAGAGTTCTTATATTATTAATTATTATTATTATTATACTACACTAAAACATGTTTATCGACAGTTTCTGTATTTTGTGTTTTCAGTTTATATATGGTTGTGAATTGCATTATGGGACCTTGATCTCTGCTCTGTCTAGTTTTGATTCAACTCTTCACTTTAACAAAGTGACTTTTTTATACTTTATTTTTATTTTTTTAGGAAGAAAAAAAAGAAAAGAAAAAATAATAAATAATAAAAATAAATAAATAAATACAGTAACACGTCAGAACTTCAATGAACAGTTTACTGGTCACGTATTTCCTTACAGGTCACATTGACAAATACATCTGAAGATCAGTTTACACTGTGTAAATGCATAAGTACAGTCCATTTCCCCTAATAATGCAGGTACTTGTCAACTTGTAGTTTTAAAGAAAACATCATCCTCTTAATGTTTTGAACATTAGATACGCTATCCAACCAGTCAGATATTGTAGGGGGATCGAGTTGTAGCCAGTTATTAACAAAGTGACCTTTATTGACATTTTAGTAGTTTGAAATAATATAACGTATGAGAAATAAGTGTAAAATAGCAGAAAATGTACTGGCAGTTTATTACACGGTTTTTGTAGCACAAAACACCACACCAATCAGACAGTATATCACTTAAAACTATTAAAAATGTTCATAAAACTTACTTTTTACAACTTTTCAAGGTTAAAAGTCGTTGTAAAAGTTGTCCCATAGTGCAATTCAAAAGCATAAACAAACAGGAAATAATAAATAAAAACATTCACAAAATACAGAAAACTGCTAATTGACAGATGTTTTTAGTGTGCATTATTAATAATGATTTGTATGGAAATTGTGATCTTCAGAATTATCATGAATTATCATTCATTATATTATTCATGTGATATACAAAAGAACAGAAATTATGTTGAAGAAAAATGTTTTTGAACTTTAAAAATGACATTTATTATCATACAAAAGTTGAACCGTTCACAAGTGATGCGTTATACACACACACAAACACACACAGGAATTATTTTATACGCACAGAAAGTGTCTTATGATTCATATAACATTTGTGAAAAGAAAATGTCCAAAATTTTCCATCATTCAGTGAAACAACACACTTGTTCTAATATGTATTTACAGTGTATATAAATATACAGTGATCATACTTTTCGCTGAAAAATTGGTAAAACCTGGTGGTTCAAAGGATGCTAAAATACTAAAAAGATTTCAATAAGACAATTAGTATTTCTGGGGCTGCACTCACTGAAAAAAATGACTTTTTGCTTAAGTAAAATCTAAAATGTACTGTCAGAAGTTTTTAATTGTAATATTTATTGTCAAGAATAACTAGAATTTCTGAAGTAAAACATTTAATATTTTACACATTCACCTGATGTAATGAATGAAAAGAGTGGAAAGAGGTAAAAAATAATATTAATTTATATGTAATATTTCACTATTGCAGCCGATATGTAAAATAGTACTTTATTAATAATAATAAATTGGAAATTATATACAAATTTCAATCATTCATTCATTTTCTTGTCGGCTTAGTCCCTTTATTAATCTGGGGTAACCACAGCGGAACGAACTGCCAACGTATCCAGCATATGTTTTACACAGCGGATGCCCTTCCAGCTGCAGCCCATCACTCAGAAACATCTGTACACACTCATTCACACACATACACTACTGACAATTTAGCTTACCCAATTCAACTATACCGCCTGTTTTTGAACTTGTGGGGGAAACCAGAGCACCCGGAGGAAACTATAACTATATACTAAACACTATAAATTACTATAGTTTTGTTTTTCATGTGGGCTCCTGGTTTCCATGGTTATGGCTTAAATGCACTATATACAGGGGTTGGACAATGAAACTGAAAGGCCTGGTTTTTAGACCACATTAGTATAGTGTAGGGCCTTTCTTTTCTGGTCAATACAGCATCAATTTGTCTTGGGAATGACAGAATCAAGTCCTGCAGTAGCCAGAGAGACTTTGAGTCATTCTTCTTGCAGAATAGTGGCCAGGTCACTAGATGATGCTGGTGGAGTAAAACGTTTCCTGACTCGCTCCTCCAAAACACCCCAAAGTGGCTTAATAATATTTAGGTCTGGTGACTGTGCAGGCCATGAGAGATGTTCAACTTTACTTTCATGTTCATCAAACCACTCTGACATCAGTCTTGCTGTGTGTATTGGTCCATTATCATCCTGATACATGACACCACCTTCAGGATACAATGTTTGAACCATTGGGTTCAGATGGTCCTCCAGAACGGTTCAGTCATCCTTGGCAGGGATGAGCCCATCTAGCACAAGTGTTGGGCCTAGGGAATGCCATGATATTGCAGCCCAAGCCATCATTGATCCACCTGCATGCTTCACTCTGGGCATGCTTCACTTCTTTGGGGCTTCTCCACACCATAACTCTCCACCATAATGTGGGAAAGACAGTGAAGGTGGACTCATGAGAGAACTATTTTTGTTTCACATTGTCCACAGCCCAAGATTTTCGTTACTGGCATTATTGATATTGAATATGTTTGGCATTGGCTTGGCACGTGTGACCAAAAGTTCGGCTATACAGCTTGGCCATGTATATTGACCCTGTGGAGCTCCCAACGAACAGTTTTGGTGGAAACAGAAGAGTGTGTATGTGTATGTGTAGCAACAGCGGAATCAACTGCCAACTTATCCAGCACATGTTTTACACAGCAGATGCCCTTCCAGCTGCAACCCATCTCTGGGAAACATCCATACACACTCATACACTATGGACAATTTAGCCTACCCAATTCACCTGTACCGCATGTCTTTGGAGTGTGGGGGAAACCGGAGCACCCGGAGAAAACCCACGCGAACGCAGGGAGAACATGCAAACTCTACACAGACACGCCAACTGGCCCAGCTGAGGCTCAAACCAGCGACCTATATATAAATCCCTTACATATTCAGCAGGCACCTTGATTACAGTGCTGTCTTGTAATAACATTTTTTATTGTTTTTTGACCCCAATGCTAGTTAATTTGATGTTGTTTTGACAACAAGATACTCAATTAACATCAGAAGATTTGCTTTTTTTCCCATTTTATGGTATTTTTTATCACATCAAGGTGTCTGCTTAGTAGTATATTGATTTTTACATTTTCAATAGAAGCTAGGAGGCATAGTAAATGTTAGTTAATGTATTGGTTAACGTGAACTAAGAACTGACAATATATTTACAGCATGTATTAATAATAATTCAACATTTACCTAATACATTATTCAAATCTAAAGTGCTTGTAAACGTTAGTTAATGCATTGTGAGTTAACAAATAACAACGAATGACTTATTTTCATCAACAAACATTAACAAAGATGTACAAACACCGCATTGTTCATTGTTTGTTCATGTCAGTGAATACAATAAAGGATCACTTCTCTTTTTTGGCTACGCTAATCTTACAAGTCTCCAAGAGTCAAATAGTTGATTTTTACAATTTTTGGATCCATTTAGCTGATCTCTCGGTCTGACAGGAGCAATTCTAGCTTAGCTTAGCATAAATAGCTCAGTCGAGAGCACATCTAGCTTAACATACATAATCGAATCGCATTAAACCATTAGCATCTACTCATAAATGAAAAAAACTTTGATAATTTTCCTGTTTTCAAACTTAACTCCTTTGTAGAAACAAAGTGTACTAAAGTGTAGCCTGATATGACAAGGAACTATAGCCTCTCATTCTGGCTTAATAATCAAGGGAATTTGCTGCTGTACCATGGCTGCAGCAGGAGCAATGAATGATATTATGCAGCACCTAGCTAGGTAACTAGTTAACAGTAACAGTGAGATGTTAATGGTCTAATCTGATTCAATAATTTATGCTATGCTAAGCTAAAAGTGCTCCCACCAGACCAGGAGATCAGCTGAATGAATTCAAAAATGGTAAAACTCAGCTGTTTACCTCTAGGGGACTTGTCAAATAGGCCTATTTTTAAAATAGCAGAGTAACTAATATTAAGTAATAGAACCTTATTGTAAAGTGTGACCATATTTTTTACTAATACAAAGAAATAAAGACCTCTCCACTGCTTCTTTAGTAGGCCTCGTCCTCATATTTGTGCTGTTGAAACATCACTTGAACGTTTTAACAGTTTGAACTTGGACCCTCCAGACTCTGCGTATCCTCAATCCAACTATTTTTAGATAGCAACTCTTTTGCCAACTCTACTGTTTTCTGGTGGCGTGAATATTCCTGTACTTGCACGTCAGCAGCTGTTTGAAGGTGTTCTTAAAGGTGACATTGCACAGCGCATAGCAGGCCGGGTTAACCGTGCTGTTTATATAGCAGAGCCAGTAGCCAAAGATCCACACTGTGCTTGGGATGCAGTCCGAGCAGAAAGTGTTGATGAGCACCATCACATTGTAAGGGGTCCACGTGGTTGCGAATGCCACCAAGATGGCCATAATGGTTCTTGTCACTTTCTTTTCTCTGGAGGATGAACTTCTCTTTTGAGCATGTGGAATAATAACCTTCTGCGACACCAGACTCAATCTTTCCTTCCCGTTTGTCATGCACTGACCTTCGCTGCTGCCCCTATATGTGTTTTGCAGGTCTTTCTGGGAAGCCGTTTTGAAGCATGTGAATCTGACCCAACTTTCTGCGGCCAGTGAAGCTGATTGGTTCTGGCGGGCTCTGATGTCACCGTTGGTGCTTATGGATACGGCCTCATCATCCCGCTGATTTGATGATGCAAGCACACTTCCAGATATAGAGTCATTCTCACTGTCCCTCTCTTCTCCTGCAGGTGGGGACAATGATATTTTATATAAATATATATATATATTATTTTATTTATTTATTACAAATATATAGTTTATAAATACTACAAACTTGAATGTTTTTATTTATTATACATATAACTTGACAAATTTTATATTTTTTATATATTAAATTCTTTGATTAATAAATAAATAATAAATAATAAAAAGAAGTTTGCTTTATTAGATATTATTTCAATTAAGTATTTGGTTTCAATAATGAGCATGTAAGTATAAAATAGTACATATGTTTCAGAAATACACACTTTGGTCTTTTTCTCCTGTTATTGTATGGCTTGTAAGGATTTGTGCGGAATTATTTGAATGAACAATTTTCTTTTACATTTTTATGAACTATTTTAACTTTTAATATAGATTTTTTTTATATTTATTGAATTATTTTAATGTCACATTAGAGATTAACCCTTTCTATATAGTATAGGGTAAATAAAAATATGTATTACAGCTATGTGTAATACATACATTCATTCATTCATTCATTCATTTTCGTTTATTTATCTGGGGTTTGCCACTTCGGTATGGGCCAACTATTCCAGCATCTGTTTTACACAGTGGATGCCCTTTCAGCTGCAGCCCAGTACAATACTCATACACTCTCGCTTTCACACATACTCATACACTAAGGCAAATTTTGTTTACCCAATTCACCTGTACCGCATGTCTTTGGACTGTGGGGGAAACCAGAGCACTCAGAGGAAACCCACGCAAACACAGGGAGACCATGCAAACTCCACACAGAAATGCCAACTGGCCCAGCCGGGAGTCAAACGAGTGACCTTCTTGCTGTGAGGCGACAGTTCTAACCACTGAGCCACCGTGCAGCCGATGTGTAATATAGTACTTTATTAATAATAATAAATTAAAAACAATATACAATTTCATTCATTCATTTTCTTTCCGGCTTAGTCCCTTTATTAATCTCGGGTCGCCACAGCGGAATGAACCGCTAACTTAACCAGCATATGTTTCACGCAGTGGATGCTCAGTGAAACAGTTTATCAGTTCAATTGTTATACACTGTAATTCTTGTGATACACTGTATTTATACTTTTTCTCGATTAATTTACCCTTTACAACCTCTGATCTCTGTATAGTAATTTATAGTAAATACTGTAATGTTTTTGAACCACACTATAGTAAAGTATTTGAATTAATCTGTTCGGGCAATTCCACAGGTTTCTACAACTCTAGGGTACATCATACTACAGTACAGCACATTTTACTGTAATAAACATGAAAGTACACTGTTTCAGTTTGCATTATGATAGAGCATTCATCATCAAATAGTTGTAAATTCTGTTATATTTATACAACATAATATATTTTACGTCAGAACTATTAGCCCTCATTTTACATTGCAATTTTTTTTGTGTTTTGTCCTCAAGTTCTGTTTAACGGGGAGATTTTTTTTTCCATAAGGTAATAGTTTTAATAGTTAATAATAGTTTATATAAGATAATAGTTATATTAGATAATAGTTTTAATAACTAATTTCTAATCACTGATTTCTTTTAACTTTGCCACAGTACATAATATTTTAATAGATATTTTCCAAGATGCTAGTATTCGGCTTTACTAGGGTAACTAAGTTAGAGTAATTAGGCAAATCATTGTATAAAGATAGTTTGTTTTGTAGGCAATCAAAAGAAAATATTGCTTAAGAGGGCTAATAATATTAAAATGATTTTACAAATAAAAAATGCTTTTATTCTAGCCAAAATAAAACAAAAAAGACTTTCTCCAGAAGAAAAAGTATTATCAGAAACACTGTAAACAAATTTTTTAAAAAGAATAAATATTTCACAGGAGAGCTAATAATTTTACCCTTAATTGTATTATTTACTATAGTATTTTTCACGTGGGTGTATAGAATAGTGTATTGTGAATTTTCTACAAAATATCTCCAACTGTGTTCTCTCAAAGTCACACAGGTTTGGCACAATGATTAATATTTCAACTTGAATTGCTACTATTATCACACACTTGCCTGTAGTGGCATCTGAAGCGCTCTGCTTACGTGAAACCATTTCCTCTCCTCCCTGAATTGACTTCCTCTCCATATTTCTCTCGATCGCGAGTCCAGCCTGACCTCCATCATTACTGACTCTAGACACTCTCCGGTTGTCTCTGCGTCTGACACGGCTGCGACTGGCTTTGGAGATCTGCCAGTAGAGGATGGTCATGGTGACCACCGGCAGGTAAAAAGCAGCAATGGCGGTGCCAAAAGTGACCACGGCATTGGAGAAAAACTGGATATAGCACTCGCCCTCAGGAACTGTCCGGCTGCCTGTGATGAACTGCCAGAACAGGATAGCTGGAGCCCAGAGCACGAACGACAGGATCCAAGCAGCGGCAATCATCATTCCCGCCATCTTGTGGGTCCGTTTGACTGGGTAACTGAGAGGTTTGGTGACGCAGAAATAACGGTCAAAGCTGATGATGAGAAGGTTCATAACGGAGGCGTTGCTCACAACATAGTCCAGAGCCAACCAGAGGTCACACACCAAAGCTCCTAAAGGCCAATGACCGGTCACTATGTACACAGTGTAGAGATTCATAGAGAAAACGCCAATGAACAGGTCAGCACACGCAAGACTGAACAGGAAGTAGTTGTTGACCGTCTGGAGGTTCCTGTTGACCTTGATGGAGAGCATGACCAGCACGTTGCCAATGATTGTGATCAGGCTTAAGATGCTCAGTCCGAGAATGATGAGAACAAACTCCACTGGTTTGAAACGACCGTCTTGAAGAAAGTTGGTCTTGTTAGTGTGGCTGTAGCTTGGAGAAAGAGTTAAGTTGAAGGTCTCCATCTTTCCTTGTCACAGAACATCAGAACCTAGAGGATAGAAAATAAAATTATTACCTACTTTCAGAATGTGACAGTAAGGATTCAGCTAAAAATGTCCCAAAAACTAGCAACCTAGCAAACAACTCACTCACAACAACCTAGCAATTGTATAAAAAAAAACTTGCGACTGCATAGAAATGTAGATTTTAGCACTAGTTCTGCCAGGAAGACCTAATGTCAGGTCACTCTTCACAATCAGTTCCAACCAACAGCCTCGACACAAAAGGAATATATGAGCTGTCCATTCATTTCTTTCATTCGGTTGCAGATACTGACCGAGACGTTCACCCACCATCCTCCCCTCCAGCACCAGGTTGGCCCTGTCAAGGAGGGGTAGGCACCGTCCCTGCCTTCATCCTTGGCAGTCATAGCTGGATCTAAAAGCTTCTGATTCAAGCTACAAATGGGGGTCCGCCAAAGAAATCCTATGTTTTGTTAATTGATACTTCTGTCAAATAATAATTATCAAATAAATGTAATTCAATATCATATTTATCGCCATGGTCTTTCTGGTAGAAATGACATTTACACCATTTAGCGACAATTAAGCAATTTGTTAAACCCTAGCAACTACACAGCAGCAGAATAAATTGCTCAGAACACACTAGCAACTGCACAGCCTAGAGGCCTAGCAATGGGATTAAAAGTTAGTAAATACTACAACTGTGTAGCAATAAAATAAAATGAGTGGGGACACCTTAACAACCTCAGAGCATCAGGATAAAACCATTGAGGACACCCTAGCAACTGCATACCAACAGGATTAAACTACTCGCATCCCTGGCAACTGGAAATCTACTCAGATACCAAGCAACTGCATAACAACAAAACACCAACACTGCATAAACAAAACCGAATAGCAACACTCTAAAAAACACAGTGTTAAAAACTACCCAAATTGGGTTGTTTTTAACCCTATTGCTGGGTAAATATAGGACAGAACACATCAAGGGTTGAATTAGCCCAAGTAATTGGGTTATTATTTTTAATCCCAAAATGGGTTGTTTTTTCTACCCAATAATTGCTTATTTTTACTTAAATAACAGGTTAGTTTGACTTAATTAATAGATATATTTTCAAATAAAATTTTAGTTTTCTTTTAAAATCATTAGGTGAATATTGTATTAACTTTATTTATTTTTTGTTCCATTACATTTGTTCAGCACATTACACTTTGTAAATACACTTTACCTCAGAGATCATACAAAACTAAATACAAATTATGAACTGCGTTCGAAACAATTTGTTTCACATTTATGGGTTGCCCGTAAACCTTTATAATAATAATAATAATAATAATTAATAT
>CAIGQQ010004470.1:3482554-3509067 GCA_903798035.1 Danio albolineatus
TGAATGAATGAATGAATGAATGAATGAATGAATGAATGAATGAATGAATAAGGATTATTGAATATAATGACAAATGAGACATAAAATATATTTTCATCATCAAAATCTGAGAACAATTAGACACGAATACGCGTGCACATTGAGTGCTCGCAAGAGTGTGGGAGCGCGCTCTTTAGGCGCGCGTCCGCGGAGGGGGGTTGTATGAAAAGAAACAGGAAACTCCTCCGATCTGATCTGTTCGACACTTTAACAGCAGTGGAAGAAGCGGAGCCTGAGGCTGGCAGTTAATGACTTTATTTCACTCTCATTTTACCAACCATGGCCGTTAAGGCACTCGATTGATTATTGACGCCGTCACTTCTTTTACTTTTAACTTTAGAAACTCCGGAAACTAAAAAAACTCCAGTTTAAAGCGGCGGTGCGCGTGTGTTTAAGAGTTGGGCGTGAGTCTTTGGGAGGCTTCACATTTCACCCGCCTGTGTATGATATTTCTTGACTTTTTTTAGACACCTCGACTTCTTAAATCATTTAGAAGCCTTTTAAACTCCTAAAAGATGGGGTGCACCGTGAGCTCGGACGACAAGAGCGCCCAGGAGAGGAGTAAAATGATTGACAAAAACCTGCGGGATGATGGAGAGAAAGCGTCGCGAGAGGTCAAGCTGCTGCTGCTGGGTGAGTTTAGCCGCTATGGTGATGGAAAAAGCCGTTAAATAGACATTTTACAACACATGTGAGATACTACATCACTTGTTTTTATATTTAAGACGCTTTGAGTGAATAACTAAGTAGTTAGGTGCGTATGTATGCTCTCTGGAAACTTATTTTTCTTCATAGTCAGTGCGCTAGCATGTTAAAGCTAATCCACTATTAGATCACTCGAAGTATTTAAATTAGCATAGATTTAGCGGTTTGATATGTATTTATTTTCTATGAAATATGAAAAGATTGCTTAAATAATATAATTAGACCGTCTTTAGTTTGTTTAATTTGTTTGCTCTCGACCGTTTTAAAGTACCGTACTGGTTTTGCATATTTTCCAGTTTGGAGCAAATGGCTTTCGGCTAATCCAGTCAACAAAAGACGAGTTTAATCTAATTTAATCTCTCTTGATTGGTTTAGTGAGATCAATCTGATAGATTAGCCTAACCCTCATTTAATTATGATAAATCAGCTTGTGCATATGGAGGGTCCTGCTGGGTGCTTATAGGAAACTGGGGTGGATGATGCTAAAATGGGCTTAAAAAGTGGTCGTGGTGGTTTTACTAATATCGTTCGAGTCTGGAATGGATGTATGAGGAGTTAATTTTTTATTTTATTTTTTTACTCTTATACTGGGCTGGATGTAAAGAAAATAGCTTTTTATAGTTTTGTTTTTAATAGTTTTTCATGATTATTTCCTTTGTAAAAATTTTATCATTTTACAAAAAAAGTTATCATTTTACAAAAAATAGCACTTTTTTTCTTATTTGAAAATGTACATAAAATAAATATTTTCCACTGAACTGTCTTATACAATATATTTTTAAGTCAAATTTATGCTATTATGACCTTTATTTTTTCATTGAAGTCAAATTTAATGCATTTGCAATATTTAAACCCTATTTGCCGTTCACAGTTTGCCTTTCGTTACCTTTAAAGCAGTCGACTTGTAAATTCATTGTGATTTACATAGAGGCCACTTGTTTGTCAGTCTCTGAAACCTGTTTTGCATATGTTTCTTCTGTACTTTTCCAGTATTTGTATGCTAGATTTTTTTTTCTTTTTGGGTGTGCTCGATTTTAAGAAATTAAGTCAAACAATTTATTCTGTTCTGCTGATTGAAATATTAGTTTGGCTTTCTTGATTATTGATGATGTATATGACTTAAATATAATATTTGTTTTAGAGAAAATGTCACACACCTACTGAAAAGAAGCTCTAGAAAACTAATAACGATGTGTTCACCTTTGGGTTTGATTAAAGGTGTGTTTCTTTGTTCTTATTTGGGTTTCATTTGAAAAACTGTGAACTTCCCAGACAAGCAGATTGAAACCTGTGAAAAAGATCCCCCTTTTTTGCTTGCAAATAAACTCTGGTGCTTTTCAGCTGAAATGAAATCAACACGACCAATGACATAAAAACAAACTGTTGTTGGACATTACAGTTCAGTACAGGTGTTCAAAAAAAGTCCTTAGTTTTTGGCTTTTGGAAGTTCTACATTTTATTTTTGGTGTTACAGTTTAAAAGGTAACTTGCTTAAATGTTTTGTTGAATGAGCCAAATAAACCCCATTAACAAGTGTCAACACACCTTAAAACTTTCTCCATTTCTTTTGCTTTTTTTTCCTTTGCAATGATAATAGTTAACGTTTTATTTGAATCAGACAATATAATAACCCTCGTATTATGCAGACCATTTTCCCATCGGTTGCTCTTTTTCTCTTTGTATAAACACAGGACGTAAAACCTGCTCTTATGTCATCAAACTTAAGGGACTTGCTATCTAATTATCTTGTTAACTGGATTCCCCCTAAGTGCTGATTCATTATACGCCTTCTGTGTGCTCTGTTCTTGGATTTGTTTGCTTTTTGGCAATGAGGATCGACAACATATGTCCTTACGCCTGCTGTAAAACAGGCAGGACTTCCTGTTTAGACTATTGAAGAGGACAAATGTTCACTGCCAGGATTGTTTCTAATAATACTTTGACTGGTGAGAAGAGAAAGCACTTTCACGGTTGGTTATTTGAAGAATCGTGTGTGTCAGAAGTCAACGAGCATCACAAATGGCCATCAGCATGTAATAATTCAGAGAAGATGATCCTTACTTGAGCATTTAGAGCATGCTATTGGGTGCTTCTCCGGCACTGTCATTGGTTGCTCGGAAACCAAAATGCTGGCTCAAATTACAGCAGCATAAACGCAGTCACAGGAGACCAAACAAAAGTAAAACTAGCACTTTGGAAGAAGTCAGGTTCACAATGTGGCAGCAGACACCTGCGTCCAGTGTAATTGCTGACACTGTGGTTGGGGATTGGAAAGAACCAATAATCCAAAATATTAATATCTTGACTTACCAGAATATCAAACACATAGGGACTTGAGGGTTAGATGACTCAAAACTGAAATGGTTATTTTGTTTTACTTCCCCTCATGTCATTCCAAAGCCACAAGGCCTACCTTCATCGTCCGCACACAAATGAAGATATGAAGCCCAGAAAAGAAACCAAAAACATTTAGTGGTTCAGTTGTACTCATACAAAGCTCCAAGAACACTTTGTGAGGCTAAAAATCTGTTGGTATATAAAAAAAGAGAAAAATAAATACAAAAATTTAAGCTAAAAAATAAAAGAATTCAGGCCTGTTTATGGCGTTTTTTTTTTTTTTGAGCATTTGTCATCAATAATTGGAATAGAACTTTGCACAGTCTTTAATTTATGGTTAAGGATTTGAACTCATCAATATGTCAAATGATTGGTTCATCTAATAATGTTGGGAAAATTTCCTGAGACCCTCGTTCATGTCGGGACACAAAATATTTTACATGGAATTCTAGAGCTCTCTGGTCCTCCATAGATCGCAACAGTCCCCAGAAAAACAGTCCAGTAAAAGAAACCAACAACCTTGTCCAACCATTTCATGTGACTTCAGTGGTTCATATGAAGCTCCAAGAACAATTTGTGTGGCAATTTTTTTTTTAAAATATGACTTTGTTCACCTATATCTTCTCTTGTACATCGGGTCAGTGAACATGTTTATTACAGGCAGTACGATGTATTTACATTATAATCAGCAGTGCAACGTGCAGTTTTGTAAATGCTTACCTTAATAAAAACAATAATAATAATAATAATAATAATAATAATAATAGTAAATGCATGCTAATCTGACGCGAAAGAGATCAGTGAACAAAGTTGTTTTTACAGATTTATTTATTTTTATTGTCCAATTGTTTACAGCTGAACCACTGAAGTGACACCAAATGTTTTGACAATGTTCCTGTTTTTTTTTTCTTAGGACCATTGCTAAGGGCTCACAGACTTCATGTAATATTTTAATTTGTGTTCTGAAATGAACAAAAGTCTGTTTTGAAATGACATGAGGGTGAATAATTAATAAACAAATTTTATTTTTTGAGTGAACTAATGGTTTTAAAGCATAATAATGAAAACTGTTTGGCCTTACGTTATTCTAATGCTTTAAGTTTCTTCCTTTTTTTTGATAAATATACGTGAAGTTATTATGTAGAATGTTGGAAACGAGTAGCAGTGGCTTGCATTGTTGGACAAACTAATTGGTGTCTGACATTGTGCAGAATACCATCTATTGTCAATAGAAGAATCTCACTCTAACAGGTTTCTTACACATTTACAAATGTTTTTTATTCATAAGTAAAATTTGATAAATAAGACATGCAGGAGCCATTTATGTATGTGTTGAAATGTTAAAGTTGATATTTGCTTCTCAGGTAATATTACAAACTCAGCTCAAGGATGATTAATGGTACAGATGAACATGAAGCAGCACAAGCCTTTCATGTGGGAGTTTTGTGGGGGTCTCTGGGGTAAGTGTGCAACACACTTGTGTCGGGTCTCATCGCAGTAGGCTTTGTATCTGACCGAGAGATGCTGATGTGGCCTAATTGCTGCTTGTGCTCTGGGACTGAGAGAGAGAGACATCCTCCCGCAGGGACATCCTTAACCACAACTGAGATTGTTAATTGAAACGTTCACTTAGTGAACGAATTTACTCCTGTCTCACGGAAGGCGGAGAGCTGCATGGGAGTGATGAGATTTAAATGAAAAACCGGCCCAAGTTATTTTCAAATGTCATAAATATTTGTGTGGATCAAAGTTTCAAGATCTTATTGTTACTATTTAAAAGCAAAAAATATTTTTTTACTCTCGTCTCTTCTGTTTAAAAGGTGTATGCATTGTTTTTTTGGGTTAATCAACAATACATTAAATTCATCAAGTGAGAGTAAATCTCACATCTATTATGACAAAGGCTTTTCTTGATTAAAGTGTTCTTTCTATTAATCACACTTCCAAACAGCATTAATCAGCACAGAAGCTGTTTTCAACATTGATGAATCAGAAGGATTTCTGAAGGATCATGCAATTCTGAAAACTAATGATGCTAATAATATTGCATTTTAAAAGGTGTCTTCAAGAGTATAATCTATTAAAATACAAAACCATATGAAATGCCATTATATATGATTATAAATATATATATATTTTTAATCAAATCCTATTTGCTATATTTTAAAAGTCTTGTTTAACGGTTAAATGTACACATATGCAGTTTGGCCTGTACAAACAAATATGATGCACTTTTTAAGATCTGTGTAATTGCATTATAGGACCTAAAAGTTCTCAAGTTTTGATCGTGCAAAAGTTTAGATGATAATTAGATTTTTCATTTAATTGGTTATTTATAATTATTTTATTTTATCACAAGTATTCTTCTGTACATTAGTAAATAAAACCATATGTAGTCAATGGTAAAAAAAATGTGTTATAGTTTAATATTTAGATTGTAATTTATATTCTGATTAAAGTGTGCTTTTGGTTTATTAATCCAGCATTTATCAAATTCTATGGCTTTCTGAGTTAAATGTTTAATAATTTTTATTTCAAATGTTTTCTGCATGTTTGAAATGCTAGTGCTTTAATTGAGACATTTTACAAAGACATTTAAAATTCTACCAGCCCCAAACTTTAAGCATAGCGTATGATTTAAAGTATTAATTAAGGGACAGCTTTTTTATGTGGGGATCCCAGGATGCATATTGACATTCACTTTGCCTTCTTTTTTTTTTTATAAGTCTACTGTTTGCTACCAGCCCTCAAACCTGTGCCAACTGGCATATCTAGACGCATAGCTAATCAGGTTAGAAAAGTCTGTCAGTAATCCCATTACAGTGAGGTGTCATTTAATTAATCCATTAAGATTAGCACCTACACACTTCCCCATACCACTGGTCATTGTTAAAGTCAGATGCTGTGATGGAGACTGGAATATCCCCTTTACACACATCTGAACCGTCTTCATTTTATTTTCTGTTCGTTTCACATGACATCAGTTTTCCCACTTCCCTTTACTTTGTTTGTCATGGATGCAACGTGATGTTTTATTTTCAGTAAAACAGTCTATTTTTCTTTCAGGGTTTAAATTGATAAGGCGTTCTCTCTACCCAGTTTTTACATGTGGTGATATTCAAAGGGATGGAAATAAAATGAACGCCCCGCTCAATCTGATACTGACTACACATTTGCTGAGCTGGCAGGAGCCGCGAATGTTTGATCGCTCAGATTCTGCTCCTCATACTCTTTTATTGAGCTGGAATGTTTGGGTGTGTGTCCATCTGGTTAACACGCACCCTTTCTGCTTGTCTCTTGCAGGCGCTGGTGAATCCGGCAAGAGCACAATTGTCAAACAGATGAAGTAAGTATAACCCTTTATTATGTCATCCTAATATGTCATGCTGCTTCCATAATCTTTAATATATCACACAGGATGTAAAAGATAGCAGTGTCTATGACAATTAAATGTGCCTTACATAATCGTCTGGTTATGATCTTGACTTATTAAGGGACTTCCCTCCCTTTGTCAGAGTCATATAACCTTTTAACATTTGAAACATCCTCAAATGCATTAGCGTTAAGCAATAGAGTGCCGCAGTGATTACATATTTTTGTAGGAAGTGAGGGAGTTAGCATCATCCCGCTGCTCTGTCAAAGCCCAATAGGAACTTCCCATTGACTTTTTGATTATTGCTTAAAATAGGATTTATGACTGATAGTAGGGATGTTTCTGATGTGTTTTTTTCATGATGAACTTTAAGCTTAATTTTAGTTATTATATTAAGAAAGAAGCTAAATTGTAAGCCACAGTTGTTTTTCTTCATTATTTGAGTAACTTGAACTAAACACCAAGGATCGATCACCTAAAGCAGTGTTTCTCAACCATGTTCCTCGCGGACCACCAGCTCTACACATTTCCATGGCTCCTTAACCAAGCACAACGGATTCAGATCATCAGCTCATTAACAAGACTGAAAGACCAGTAATGAGTGTGACAAAGGAGTCATCTAAAACATGCAGTGTTGGTGGTCCTCCTGGAACGTGGATGAGAAACACTGACCTAAAGCAAATTTATGCAAAATGACGTTGATCACAAAGATGTGTTTTTTTTTGTTTGTTAATTTTTTTGCAGCTTGTATGTTGTCTCTTTTTTGTCTGTTTAACTTAATAATACGTTTAATACACGATAGAGGCTGAATGATTTTAGAATATTTTGAAGTAAAATTATATGCGATTTTAAAGTTGTGTTGACTAGTTGCTAGGCATGGGCTGGTATAAGATTCTGACGGTATGATAATCTTGGATAAAAATATCACTGTTTCAGGGTATGGTTGTATTGTGATTACTGCTCTAATATCTATTCTTTTTAAGTGTCTGGGTAAAAAAAAAACACAAATTATTTTATTTTGAGAAACATTTATAATATTTTGTAACCATAAACGTGTCAGGCTAAATAATTCAAATCAATCTTTGATTTCTGCTATCTTCGATAGTTTCAAAAACACAGATTTCATTACAATTTAAAGTGGCATCTTTGGATACATTTTCTGCTTGACTTTTCCAAACCGCAGTATACCTTGAAAACGGTTATCGTCCCATGCTTACTAGTTGCTGATGATGTCATCACAACACAAGAAGTAAATCTTTTGCAGCATGGCACAATTAGCAATTTATTTTGTGTAATGTTGCAAAAAATAAAACAATGCAACGTTAGTGCTACTGAAGTAAAAAAGAGACAGAGGAACTACATGAAGAGCTTCATTGTATGAAAGGGTCATCCCTATGCCTTAATGCTTTCGAAGGTTTACCTTTAGAGACATGCAGAAAGTTTAAGTACCCTTTAAAATATTTCCATGTAGCAGCAGTGATTGTTAATATTCAGTTATGGATTTACAAACTACAAGACGGCAACATCAATCGATGCCAGCTAATGCACATAAAACAAAAGCTTTTGAATACAGTATGTATTAGAATTTTCTCTAGGGTATTTTTATGGGGCGATCTAACATGACGATTCTAAATTCTTTGGACAAATGCCCTATCTTGTTTCTGACCAGTCTTTTTGTGTAAGGCTGCCAGGTTGTTCGTGTCAAAATCACACGATCTTTGCAGCATGACTAGACGGCGTCAGTTTAAAAAGTGTCATGGCGGACCATTAAAGTCTACTAGTTTGTGCAACCCCTAATACACAATGCAAAATGGTAAATTAGAGTAATGTTTTGGGTACTACCAGAAACAATCTACCTTTCAAGATTTTTTTTATTATTATTTTTTTTATAAACATTGTTGCTTAGACACTGAAGATTTCAAAGAGCATTCTATCAACGGCTTCAGTGTCTACACTGGTTTTCAAAACACCATTCTGTACTTCATTGCTGCCAGTCTCGCTCAATAGCAGCAGCTGCAGGCACATGATCGAAGGCTCAAGTCTAACTGGACAGCCCATTTCAGCAAAGAGAATAAATTCATATCGTTTCAGATTGTGGAAAAGTCCAACATATATTTATAAGACATAATTTTTGTACAAATGTACCATGCAAGCAGAAATTCTCAGATGTCTGTTTATTTACTTGTGTAAATATGTAAATGTGTAATTTTATATTTATTAAGTTTTTTTATTTATTTTATTATTTTGTTCTATTATTAAAAGTGCAGTAGGGGATCTGCCACAATGCTAACCGGTTAGCATAATATCTTTGAAACACAGTCCCTCCCCTGCTGTCCAAAGCCACGCCTCCTGAAACAAGAATGCATGCACCTTAAAGATGACAGCAGACAACCCTTTCTCACGTGCTGTGCTAAAGCTTAGTGGTTGGTTGGTGGCGTGCAGAAATTACACCTATTACTAAGACATACTTGCATGCTATCTCGTCACAGGTAGGCAAGGGCGGTATAAGACTGACGTTATGATAACCTTAGATAAAAATATCACAGTATTTAGGTTTCACAGTATTGTGTTTACTGCTCTAAAAAAATGTTTTATATATATATATATATATATATATATATATATATATATATATATATCATTTAGATATATATATATCATTTACTTTAATTATTACTATTGGAATGTGAAGGCACTTTCAACCAGCACAACAAAAAATGTTTCTGAAGACGATCACCAACTGCACCTTTAACTAACTTTCAAATGCTTATGATTTATTTACAGTACAGTTTCTTTTAGTAGATGTATTATATGAGACTTTGTTTACCAAACACGTGGGCCTTAAATAATTTTTTAGCTACTATACCTGCAAAAATCCTTTTTTTGACTAACTAAATTCTCTGCAGAAATGTCAGCAAATTCTGTCTGGTCCTACTGATAACCTCTATAATTCAATTTAGCCACTTGTTAAAATACAGTTTCTTGTATTTTTATGTCCTAAAATTCAAGCAACTGTATTTTAACAATTTATTCTATATCAGCTACAGACTAATGCCCCATAGATTTCATGGCCATTTTGAATTTTGGCCTACAAAAATCCTCCCTGTTGCACTCTGTAAGCAAATATAGTGATTATACCTTCACTTTTAATGGGTGGTGTTTGGCACAGCGAGCAGCTGAACACTTCCAGCATCTTCAGCAGGGACTAGATTCACGTTACACGTGCCAGGAACTATTAGCTCTATTACTTCAATTAACAATATTGTCCCCCTCTCCCACAGAATCATCCATGAAGCGGGCTACTCAGAGGAAGAGTGCAAACAATACAGAGCCGTGGTTTACAGCAACACAATCCAGTCCATCATCGCCATCATAAGAGCCATGGGCCGCCTCAAGATTGACTTTGCGGATTCCTCACGCGCTGTAAGTGCTGTCGTTGTAATGCAAAGTGGTGTTAAATGCAGGCCAGAGAATTTCAAGACCACTTATTTATGTAATGCTAAAGTTGCAAATGGAGGAAAAAACATTATCGATGTTTCATATCGATAATTCATTTTATTGGCTTGACTGTTGTAGGATGACGCAAGACAGCTGTTTGTGATGGCCGGCTCCGTAGATGAGGGATTCATGACGAGTGAGCTGGCCGGAATAATCAAGCGGCTTTGGAAGGATCAAGGCGTACAGATTTGTTTCCTTCGCTCCAGAGAGTACCAGCTCAATGACTCTGCCTCATAGTGAGTTTATCTACCATGCTTTTAGCCTGCTTCTCACATAATAACCTCCGAGATCACCACATAATCCTCCTTCAATTTACATTGTGGTTACTGACCACGTCATACGTGCGCTGTGTGCTGACATTTCTTTCACATTGAGTTATTATAGACATTATTCCATCCATTATGGCCTATGATTCAAATATGCTTTATGCAAACTTTTCAAAAATGCAAATTTGTGCTGTGCTCTCCAAGCATTCTGGGAACCCATACCGTTTGCATATAGCCCAGATGAGCAAGATGATGTGAGGGCGATTAGAATTTCAAATTCTGAACATAAAAGATTTTACTGAGGACAATCTATTGGATTTTTTTTTTTAAGAATTTAAATTCATTTTATTATAAAGAATAATCAATATGAAAGACTGCAAATATTGTGGAAGTATTAAAATTGCAGTGTTTGTAAAATCAATTGTCCTTCAGGCCTACATTACTGAACTGCAGTACAAGTCAAAATCACTTGTTTTATTCTGTTGATGCTTTCATAGTTGTTATTCTGTTGATGCTTTTCAAGTTTCTATCCATGTAAATACGAATTTTAGTCCTAATTAAAAAATTAAGTGTCTTTAGAGTTATATTTAAATAACTACACCTCGCCGTCAACAAATAATCTTGCAAATGCTTTCTTGTAGTTGCAGAATTAAAGTATTTCTTAAAAATTATGTATTTTTACAGACCACCTGTTTGCATTATGTAACTTTGTAAAGGCTGCACAAATTGTAGGCTAAAGTTCTGCAAGTTCAACAACTTAAACCTAACTAAATGGTTCACTTAAATCATAAATCACATACTTTATTTTCTGATGTATTTGGTCGTTAGTCAACGATACAGATAGTCCCTCCTCAAACTCATCCTATTGTTTGAGCTGAAAAAGTGTAATTCTAACGCTCTAGGAGTATGCTAAAACTGGAACTTTTTATGTACTTTGGCACTTTGGATGCATTTTGGAGTACTTAAACCCTTGAAAACATCTATTCTATCGGTGTGAACGTTAAACTCTGTAAAATTAATGTAAGCAAATTTTGCATGCCGATGTTGTGTATTACATGTTCATGTATATTAAAGGTGCAGTGTGTTAGTTTGACACCCAGTGGTTGAACTAGGTATTGCACTCCTGGATCAAAACAAACAGTAGCGCAGGTTGCCTGATTGAGGACAAGAACGTGTGATTTTAATCCGCGTCCATAGAAGGAAAATTTTCCATGTTAAAAGGAGTTTTTATCCTAACCAACACCTCAAATTGATATATTAGAAACAGCTTCTATTTCTCACAGCTGAACAACAGAAAACTATGACAATGATCACCTCGGGTACACCTCATGAGCTTTATTTAGTGTAAAATGCTAACAATGTGAGTTTGAATGCCATTTTACATGACATTTATTGTCATATACTGAAAGCAGCCGCAGATAGTTCACCTCAGACCTTGAAATTGAACTTTAGAGCTAAACACGTGATTCAGCATCTACATTTAATAATGTTAAAGAGGGTTAATATGTATTAAATAGCTTATAAACCTTACCATTTCGTGAGTAAGGGCATATTATGTGCTTCTGAATGGCTGTATTAAAATTTCTGTCGTGTTTCGTCTGGTGCAAACAGCCTAAGGGCTTGTCACTACGTGTCTCGTCATGAAGCAGTTTGTTCGGACACGTGGTTACAGTGTAACCTGCTCACCTAATGTTTAAGTTCATAATATTATTTTCTAATTAATAACCTCATGTAGAAATGAATCTGTCTCATTTCGGAGTTTATATGATACTGTCCACCAAAGGTCGCATTTCGGTCACGGACGCATGCTTTCAGAGCCTTTCTGAATGAATGAATGAAATATGCGTTTTTTCACGAAGGCAACCTGGTGTGCTGAAATATAATTGGCTAAACTGGCATTGGGCAGGTTAAAAGAACATAAACAGAGAGTGTTCCGGCATGGAAAACACATTTTCAAAGAATGAAAACTGACTTCAGCATTGTTTGCCAGATAAACAAGAATGTTCACTTGGCATGTTTCTTAAATATCTGCAAACATATTATGGTCTTTTTATGCGTTAGAAGAGCAAAAACGTACATACAGCACCTTTAATCTAGTGAATATTATGAATGATTGATTATATGGTTGTTCTCTAGTCATTTGAGTGTACATGATTTGTACACTATTTTTTTGCTGTGCATTGTGGGATTGGTTGAGTGCACTTCAGAACGCCCACTATGGTTTTGAACACCGCTACAATTGGCTGCTCCATCAAATAATGGACTAATGGCATTTTTTCCAGATACAGTCTATATGTATGGGTGTATAGTGATTCTTTACAAGGTGAAATCGCCAACTACTGACCTGGCATGCATTATACGTTTTCGTTATTTATAACAACAATGTCACTTGTATGTGATTTGTGTTACAAAAGGGGACTTTTTTCTGTATTTAGTGCAATAATCAAGCAGAATTACTATAGATTTACACTTTTTGTCTACTGAATAAACTGATCGAATGGCATATTTTCCTGTTTACAGATAAAGAGTTAAGAGAATTTAAAGTATGTTTTGAATTTTTTTTTTTTTTTTTTAATGAACTGAACTGTGTCTTCTCTTTTTAGCTATCTGAATGATCTGGACAGAATATCCAGTAATTCCTATGTTCCAACACAGCAAGATGTCCTGAGGACCAGAGTGAAGACTACTGGTATTGTGGAGACCCATTTCACATTCAAGGATCTTCACTTCAAGTGAGTTTTTAATTTTACAATCTAAAACTATAGGGTCAGTTAACGTTTGGCTTTTTCCAATAGCGGTGACATAAATTTATTATTATTTTTTTAAATACATTTTCTTAAAAATTAGCTATACACCGAATTGATTTAATTGTTCTTTGAAATCTAGATAGTAGGCATGTGGCTTAAGTAAAAAAAAAGTCTGCAAAAACTAGTTTATATGCTAATTTTTTGCCATAAAAAAACCTAGAATCAGAATCTGCCTATTGACCATATTTGGAATGGTTGTGAATATTAATGAGCTCTGCTCAGTGCCCTCTGTCAAACTAATTTAACAAATGTAATAGATGGCTTGTTAAATTTTAACTTAAATGGTGGAGCCTCATTCTACCTATGTGGAGTGAGCAAGCTATCTATTAAAACCACCAAGGTAATCTATTTTGGTCCTGAGTTGTGTTGTGGATAAAATATATGCTAAACTATAATTAAACTATTAAAAAAATAGACCATCACAGATATATTTTGTTGCATTTTTAAGCTATAATGTAAATGAAAAGACAGCCAGGAATTAATATTAACCTCTGCATAAACAAATTACCTTTTAAAAAGTCTATTGCTATTTTTTCACTTAACACTCAACTAAAACTGGCAATTTTTTTAAGACACTTTTCAAACGTGCATTTTTTTTAAAAGAACATACTTATACTCAGCAGTCTACATGTTTGTTGAATTTTCATAATAAAGAAGATAAAAGTAAAAAAATAATAAATTAATAATTAAAGATAGCTTATTTCTTACTGAATAAATTTATAATTTGTATATTCTGCGTTTTGCATCCAGACATGCATATGAACAGATTGCTCATGGAAAACAATCAGGTTCACACATACATAGTAAGTTTTATATAAACTACATAAAAATAAGACCAATCAGTTTGTGGCTGCGGCGTGCATATTAACAATCTCGTGAGCAACATTAGTCTGTGTTTTGACTGCTTAACTTCTGATGATGTCGCTTCTCGTGCAGGTCTTAAAGTACATGCGAATCTTGAAGGCGTGCTAATGACTAGCCTCGTGAGCAACATAACAGTCTGTATTGTGTTCTGGTTAGCCTAATTTCACCTGGGTTTTATACTTACCTGGAATTTACATGAGAATGAGGAAACAATGTTGGTATTTCCAAGTACTGAACTCTAATCATTGGACTCTTCTTAGGTATAGACAGATTTTCGTTATAGGCCACCAGCTGATACTTTTAAAAACGACTCCCAAAAGGAAATTGAATTACTTATTGAAGAACAGTTCTTTACATTGCACAATATATATTAATAATTTAAAGTGATATACATAAAAAATAAATATAAATACAATACAACACAATACATTGACAAAGCACAATAAAAGCTTTGCCATCTAACCCAACTACAAGTTACGATACTAATAAAAACAAAATAGTCTATTCTAGGTATGTTATGAACTATGTTATGAAGTTATGATGGTGAGCCTTGCTTTAAATGGCCTTTAAATTCCATGCGCTATTTAAATACTTTCATTTGTAAATTAAAAGTATATGTTTATTTTGTGATTATATATAGAACATAGTGAACATTGTAACAATGTTTGTTTGTGGCTCATTCATCATTGCAAAAAGGATAAATAAACAACAACTAAATATAGTTATCATATAATAAATAAAAGTTCCTGGTTCAGCCTTAATGCTGGCATTTCTGACTGTTACTGTTTCGTTCCGTCATTGTTCTCATCATGGCATCTCACATTATGAATGTAGACATGTCAAGACACTGCTCTATTTCGAGCACGGGGTAAGGAGAAACCGCTCATTTGTATTTAAAGGCACAAACACACAATTTTTATTTTTGACCCCAAAATTATAATCAGGGAATAATAAATAACATGTACGAGTATTTAAATTTGATACATTAGACAAATCCTGGGCATACTGAAGTAAAAGACATCATTACCAATTTACATTTTGTAAAAAAAATATTAATTTATTTCATGGAGTGTAATGAGGTTTGATTACTTAATTCAATACTTGATTTTTCAATATTAGGCAATTATTTTTAATAGACTAAATTCATATTAATTTGCATGTTTCCATTTTATTTGTTTTATCATTCTATCAATTAGCTTTTTTTGTTTTTGTTTCAACTTCAAAGATTAAAATATTTTGTCATGTAGTACATCATATATAATATAGAAAGTAATATATAAATTCTGCTTCTATAGCTTTTGTGCTTATAAACAACTAAAGTAATTAATTTTGCACGCAGTTTTATATAATATATTAAATTAAATATGTAATCTATACTATAATGCTGTATGTTAAAATGTATATTACGTTTTCAAATTGTAGCTTATTTGAAATTATTTGACTGAATATGGCACTAATATTTAGTCTTGTAGATAAAACGTCTGTCCTTTCTGATTTATATAAACTCTTAATATAATAATAATTGGTGCAGCAATGTTATTGCAAAATAATATTAGATTTATAAAAATGTATATTTTTCAAGACATTAGTTTAAAAATAGTTTAGTATAAGACTATAAATAAATATTGTAGCAATTTGTAAAATAAAGTATAGAGTTTCATGTTTAAATATCAATCAAATGTATAAATTTATCATTTTATTTCTTTTTTTTTTTTCCTATTGTTCGCAATTTTCTTTAAAAAAAAAATCTTGTTATACAGTGTTACTGACATCTCAGTGCTGTTTATTGACTATGTAATTGCTCTGAATTCACATATTAAGGGTTTAAGAGTTTCGCTTGGGCCCCTAGGAGTCTAGGGAGCCGTTTACACAATGCTTTCAGCCAAAACCGCAAAGCTCATGTCAGGTTCATTTATACAACAATAGCGTTTTTGTAACTGAAAAACACATAAATCCACAATAAAGTAGAAGTTTTTGAAAATACAGCCATTGTCGTGTCTGTGTGAACCCCTAAACAAGACTCTTTGAAAACGAAGATGTCATTTTCATACATGGTACATGTTTAAGAAATTGTAGATCAACGGCAAACGCAAACAGATAAACATGACAATGGCAGAGTATGTGGTAGAGTTGTGGTTTCTTGAGTTTTTGCTAACGCTTCATCAGCAAAGTGTGGATTTTACTTCACATTACAACCAACAGAGGAGACATATCATACACACCTAGGCATGGGACCATAACCGTTTTCAAGGTATACCGCGGTTTGGAAAAGTCAAAGTTTTCATACCGCTAGGTCTGTCACGATATCTATTTTTTGTTGTACGATATATTGCACCAAAATATATCGCGATAAACGATATTGTCATTTTAAGACCATTTTAGGCATATAATCAAGTGCACTCTTCAAAAGAACGCATCATATTTTGTTCTTAAGAGTATTTCATTTAATTTAGTAATTTTAATTATTTTAAGCGTTAGGCAATGGAATCAGAATGTGAAAACACATATTCAAAACAAAAAATAATAAATGCTGACAAAAAAAAAGCAAGGTAAGGAGTAACAGAGTCTGCGATATCTGCAACCAGATCCATTTTCAGTTGTCAGGCACCCTCACCAAAACGTACATTAGGCATTTATGGTAAATACTATCGTGTTTTTTAACCATACTGACACTGACATCTCTAATAGAGATAAAGAGCTTGTGCAATCAGCTAAAATGTTGCAAGAATTGGTTTTTACGTATGGGCGATATATATTGCATCACCAAAAATTATTGAGGTCATGTCCATGTATTGTGCGATAAGTCGATATATTGATTATTGTGACAGGCCTACATACCGCCAGAATTTTCTGCTATACTGTTCCTTAGGTATGAGGTATTTTTATTTACATTTTGTTTGTTAGATTTTTAGGTGTAAATTGTAAAGACATCTGTGTTTTTGAAACTACAGTAATGCAGACCGCAGAAGTCAATGATTAACTTAAATTATTTAGCCTGACATGTTTACTGCTCTAAAATATATTCTTTTAAAATATCTGGCTAAAAAAACAAACATTTTTCCTCTTAGAAAACAATACATTTTATTTTGAGAAACATTTAAATATTTTGGAGCAGTAAACACATTACCGTGAAACTGATATTTTTATCCAAAGTTATCATACCGTCAGATACTTATACCGGCCCATGCCTATACACACCATACACATATTCCTTACAGTTAGTTCACTAGCAAGTATCATCTACTGTCAACTACTACTACGTATCAATTAATGGCCCGGCATATGTAATAGTGTTTTTGGTTGTTTTTACACATGCTTGTAAATGCAGATCAACTTATTTTTACATATCACTTTTCCTGCACCAAATCTTGTCCTGTTCCACATTAAGATGCATTTAGTCATATGTTTGAAGTTATTTGTTTCAGCACCTAGTTTAGCTGGCAGTGTTAGAGTTATAATCCAAGATAAAACGTAAAGCAAATGAAGAAGATGATTACATAAGTAGAAAAAAGATGAAGGGTTTAAAAGATTATTAAATGTATTCAGAAATGATTAAATGAATGAGCATGTGATAGAATAGCGTATCGGCGACCTCATAGCTGGAAACTGTGGCGATCTGAAAATCTACTGTAACACTAGCAGGTCTTCTAAAAACGTTGTCATGTAGATGTGAAACTTTCTTTCTTTTATTTTCTTTATATATAAATGCAATTGAATATTTTGTCCATTTTTGGTTACATTGTTGTGTAAATGTAGCCAAAGATTGGCTCCATTACAGTTAACGTTTTTCCACCCTTTTCCGCCCCCTGGTGGTACCGGGCCTTCCGGAATGCATCACACTGACCAACTCTCCTCTGCTTTTCAGGATGTTTGATGTGGGTGGCCAGAGATCTGAGAGGAAGAAATGGATCCACTGCTTTGAAGGAGTGACGTCCATCATCTTCTGCGTGTCCCTCAGCGACTACGACCTGGTCCTGGCGGAGGATGAGGAGATGGTGAGTGCACAGAAAAACAAAAAACAGAAGCTTTTCATTGGGAAGTTCCTCTCAAAAAGTGCCTGATTTTTCTCCTTTGTAGAACCGAATGCATGAGAGCATGAAGCTGTTCGACAGCATCTGCAATAACAAGTGGTTCACGGATACCTCCATCATCCTGTTTCTCAACAAGAAGGATCTGTTTGAAGAGAAGGTCCAAAGGAGCCCGCTTAACATTTGCTTCCCCGATTATTATGGTATGAACAGCTTAATATATGAATCTAATGTTTTTGCTTTCATCTTGTAATGTCATTTATATATATTTTGTGCTGTAAAATATTTACAATAAGTTTTATTATAAAATAAATTTGTATATTTTTCGAATATTTTTATTATTATTATTTCCGTGCCATTTCATTTTGCAGTATATATTTTTTTTAAAGACAAAATAAATTGCTTGATGGATTTTTTTTATCGTATAAGAATATACAATAAAAAACTTCTATATAAATATAAAATAAATACTGAATTAAGTTAAAACTAATTTTAAAAAATGTTGAAAGTAGTTGTTCATGTAGTACACTATAAGCAATAAAGAAAATATATTATTTAATTATACTTATAGTTTTGTTTGGGAAAACAACTTATCAAGTAATGTATTTGTGTGTCAGATAGAATGTTCTTATATAAAAAAATATATATAACATTGAAAATATACAGTATACAATTTTATATAGTGTAATAAATATGAATCTGTAATTGCATCAAAATATTATCATTTAATTTAATACTAAACGTGACTTCAATGTTCAATATTATATAAAATAAAATGCATAATAATAATATTTTCTAATTTTATTTTATTAAAAATATCTGGTATAATTGTGTGATATAATATTATAAATTATTCAGAAAATATTACATTAAATTGTTCACTTGATCCTTTTCTGATGTTTCTTGTTTATAAAAAGAATCTAGTTTAAGAATAAGTGATTATTATAATATATAATATTATATAGTTTTTTTATTTTATTTTTGTTTTTTTATAAAAGGTGATTAGTATAATGATGTGATGTAATTCATTTAGAACATTGCAGACTAAATTGTTTCCTGTGTTTTTTCTATATATTTAAGTATCAGTATTTCTAGTGTCATAAGTGCTATAACTTTTTTTATTAATTTTTTTAGTTTTTATGATGAATATTTGTCCATAGTGTGTTTCAATAAAATCTAGATGGATTATTTTTTTAATAGTATATAGTTTAAGACCATATAGATAAGAGTAGTGTAAAATATATTGTGAAGATGTCGATATAAATTTGTGTGTATGACAGATGTATGATTTGCTCTTTTAACTGTCCAAACTCTATCAGGATCCAACACATATGAGGAGGCGGCTGCTTACATTCAGTGTCAGTTTGAGGACCTGAATAAGAGGAAGGACACGAAAGAGATTTACTCTCACTTCACCTGTGCCACCGACACCAAGAACGTGCAGTTCGTCTTTGACGCAGTCACTGATGTCATCATTAAAAACAACTTAAAGGACTGCGGGCTCTTCTAAAGCCAGCCATTTCGTTGGTGAGCAGGAACAATAGAACTTTAGTTTTAGTTTGGTTTTTATGATTGTGGTAAGGTTGTTTATTTCTCCATTAAATGTTTTTTTTTTGTTGTTGTACTTTTCGCAGTGTTGACGGTGAGCGGCCTGATGTGAAATCTTTGGGAGAACCAGAGCAGGAGGAAGGTCAACCATGAACCTGAATGTTGAATGCATTACTTAATTTCATATTTATGTTCTCTGAACATTTTAGATTTTTTTAGGGTGTTTTAGGGAAGAAAAAAAAAGCATTTTGTGTAAAATATTTGTACAACTGTAATTGTTCCTGGAATTTTTCACCATTTTTAGACATTGGCTTTACAGGTCCTTTTTAAAGGCTATTTTTCATTCAAAGGGTTTCTGGGAACATTTTTTTTAACTAAATACTAAGGTCATGTGCCTTCAGTTAATGTTGCAGTGCTTTTCTTTGCCACTTCAACTGAGTTTAATAAGAGACAGTTGATATTTATCCACACGCCTCTCATCTGCTGGGTGATATTTAAAAGCATAGTAGCTTATTTCTGTCACAGGATTTTAAAAAAAAACACACAATTCTGACAAAGATAAGAATTACAAAACAAATTAAAACATTGTGTTTCAAGAAAGTCGCAAACCTGAGAAACAAATTGCAAGATAAAAACCGTTTGAATGTCATTCTGAGCTTGTCGCATTTCTACATATATTGCAATCTTGTTTTTGTATGGGGCAGTTCTTTATCTTGAAATTCAGATTTTTAGAATTGTTAATTTTTTTTTATTTGTGGCAATTCTGCTTTATCTTGCGAGTTCGACGTAATTACGATTCATTCGCTGGTATTTAGGATTTCTAAGACAATTGTTCACTATTCTGCTTCATACCAAGCTAGTGAGTTTGTTGCAATTCACTTTTTTTTTGGTCACAATTATGCTTTTATGTGGCAATGCTGAATTTATATATTAATTACCTGACTTTAGTATTGCAAGCCTTTGCCACCATTTTAGATTTTTAACTTTTGTTGCAGTTCTGCTTTAAAGCTTGGTAGTGAGTTTGACAAATGTAATTTTGTCTTTATAATGTTGTCTTATATGGAACAATTGAGTTTAAATCTTGAAATTCAGATTTTAAAACCCACTTTTTGCTGCAGTTTTGAGTTTTTGTTGCAAGTCTAACTAAATATCCCGAGTGTGTGTGTGTGTGTGTGTGTGTGTGTGTGTGTGTGTGTGTATATATATATATATGCGCCAATTTGCATTTGTCCTTTATTTCTGAATTTAGAATTGCGAGTTTTCACATTTTGAGTTTGTTGAGATTGTTTGTTTAAAGTTTTTAATTTGCTAAATTTCTCACAGTAAGTTTGTTACAAATCAGATTTTATGTATTTAAATTCTGTTTTTAGTTATCTTTGAGTTTAATAAGTCAGAATTTTGAAGAAAAAACTACAAAATGTAATCCTGTGGCAGAAACGAGCATTCATACAGAACTATGACTTAAACAGAGGACAAACCAAACATATCAGAAGCTCTTTGCGTGTTCATAAGAGTTTCTAAAGCTTGTGCTGAATCTTGTACAGCTGTCATTAGCAGCACAGCGTGTGTGTGTTATGTCAGATTTGCCTGTGATTGGAATGATGGAAAAACTGCGGTGTGCTCCAAATTAGCTGATGAATTGGTTCCTCTGCACCTGCACATCATGAACTGTTTTAATGGAGAACTCCACAAAAGGTCAATGCTTCACAATAAGTGATGTTTTTACTGATCAAAGGGAACCAACCGTTGTTGAATTCATTTAAAGGGACCAAAGAATTTCTTCTCTGAATTCCTAGACTTTTTTTTTTTTTGTATTAGTTCCATACGTGGTTACAAAATTTGATCTAGACAACCTGTATAATAGAATATCCTATAGAAACCTTCAGTAGGAATGCAGACAGTTTCTCTGATAACACGATCAATTCCAATGGTTTTAAACTTCCCTTACATGTAGGTTCTTATTGGATGGGAAGAAATGTTGACTAATATCCACTATTTTGCTAATAAAAATGCTGTTGCAATAACAGCATGCAGAAAAAAACTTCTAGCTTCAAGTTGTTTTTATTTTAACTACTTTTTATAGTAACCTTTTCCATTAACACATCGGTAAGAGTGGACTTGCTTTAAATATGGGTTTTTGAAAAGCATGCGAGATGCATAAATCAATATTTCCCCATAAGAATGTTTTGAGAGCTGTTTTTTTTTTTATGTATATATTTCGCAGAGTAAATGGTGAATTGATGGATTCACACTGAACTCTAGTGGCCATTAAGAGACATGGCTGAATGTTTACTTTTTACGTCTTAGTTTACATTATATAAAGGCCAGGAAAATTGTTTCTTTAAATAAAATTAATAAACTCATTAAGATGACATCAACCAAAAATGTGTAACCATAAAGGTAAAAAAAATTCCAAACTTAAAAAAAAAAATTTAATAATAATAAGAATTTAAGGGGTAAAATATACAGTATATGAGGAAAAAATACAGTGAAATTTCATAGAAATAAGGGTGGAAAAAATGTCATTGTGATTCAGCATACCACATATTTATGTACAAATGAAATCACATACTTATTCTGACTCGTATTTAACATAAGTATATAAAAAAACATTTTAAATGATTAAAGTCTTTTGCTGACAAATGATATATAATGGTATAAAGTATAAAGGCTAATGAATTAGTATTTTAAACTTTAAGATGTCATCAGATGATTCTATATAAATAGTTCTGACAATTTGTATAATGTGTATAAACTTACAATGACATTTTAATGGGTGTCTTTAAGTTACGGTAAAGTTGAATGATAAACATACTTTTACATGCAATTATTCAGAAACTATTGTATGAAAGACAATTTAATAATAAAAGTAAAAACATTTCCATTTTTGGATTAGACTTACTAGTATTTCTCTATCGAACATTGCTTAAAATATATATATTTTTTTTTCTTTCAGTGTTAAGAACACTTTATTAATCTAAAGAATCAAAAAAAGCAAAGCGAAGCAGAGTTTAAAAAAATATATATATCTTTCCTCAACCACAACTGACTCACACACTTAGCTCATCGAGTCTTTGTGGCCTGGGCTCTATTTTAGGGTAAGATGGGGATTTAAATATAAGTGATTTGACTAATCTCTGTCCTCTTGCAGAAAGATCAAACGCTTAGCTAATAAAATGGAATGGAAAATGAAAAAAGATGGAAAACCTGGCCTAAAAAAAAATCTATATCTTCAATATCCTCATGAGTCACATCAGTTTGTTTGATCAACCAAATTTATTCATTTAACAGATGCTTTTGTCAGTGTAAAAAATGCTGGGTTCCACAATTTCTTCACGTTGACCCAACACAATTCGATTAAGTTGACGATTGAACATAAACTGATTGTTTACAGGGAAAAAGAGAGTAGAGATGCACGGATCAGCTGAAATGTCACCCGAATCCGCAATCTATCAATTAAATTCAAAAGCAGTTATAAGAACATACATATATAATGAAATATTTTACAGCGTGGATAGTTTGTTATTAGCAGCAGATTCAGTAAGCTAATCTGCGCATCCCTTGCCAGAGATGACATGGAAGGAGTGATACTATATAAAGGCAGCACAGGTCCAAACAGTGCTATTTTTATTCATTTATTTTATTTTTTGCTGTCCTGATGAATCTTAAAACTTAAGGTGCTTGTCTGACTTTGACCTGACTGGCCTTTCGATTTAGCACACACATGATGTTTCATATTTGAGATATCCTGTCTTGGTGCTTTTATATACATATAGTGATTTCTTTTTCTTTTTTGTTTTGTTTGGAATTCTTCCTTTGTGAGTTTGTCTCAGATTGGTTTCGCTTTCATTTCTGCTTTAACAAATGGACCTCCACCATTTTTTCCCCAAATAAGACTGCAAATTAGGGCCTGAATGCTTACTAAAAATTTATTAAAAACACATTCGTATTTTATAGAATGTTTAAAAAATACAAAACAAAAATCAATCATATTAAACACAGTAAATTAAAAATATTTGAGGATTTTTTTCAACTTGAGACCATCCAAGATGTAGTTTTGTGGAAGTTTTTTTTTTTTTTTTTCTTTAGCCGAGATTCTTTGTGATTCATGAAATGTAAGACTATGACTGTCTGTACTTTTGAACACCTAATGATACACTGTCTTGTGCTGGGATCACACCCAAATGTGGAATTACATGTGGGATCACGTGTTTGTTGTGAACGTGGAATTCGCCTCACCAAAATTTGTGTGAGGGGAAAACATTCCCTGGGTGAACTAGAGCGAGTGACGCAGTGCTTCGTGTGTGGTGTGAGCCCAGTTTTACACCTTTTTCACGCATACTCCATTTTGCAGTGTGAACAGATCATTGAGACTTTATTTGCAGTGCATTTCTGCCCATGTCCACACCTAATACGTTATCGTTTAAAAACACACTTTTCTCTCCGTTTTGGCCTTCCATGCACACTGAAAAACACGTCCACAGTGTTTTTAGGAAATGAAAATGTATTGTTTTTGAAAACGCAGTCCAAAGTGGATACATTTGAAAAGGGCATGTTCGTGGTGCAGTGTGGACTGTGAAAATGGAGGCTTTCCAAAACGATTTCACTCATGTAATCAATTCAGCTAAGGTGGTGGACCACATTGTAAAGCAGATGTTTTGGATGCTGTCTGTTTTAACAGCTTCCTTAAAGATTAGGTCTAGCTCACACTATGCTATCCGAACCGTGCCCAGGCCTGTTTCCTGGATCGTTTGAGAAGTGTGAGTGCTCTGAATCGGGCTCAGTTATGGTTCAGTTGGCCGGCCTCGGCCCGGTTGGAGGAGGTGTGCCAGAGCGCGAAGACGAGATGTGACTTTTAAGGGACCGTTTCAAATGGATTTATGAATCATTCTTACTGTTCAATGAATGTAAACTATCATAGATTATTAAAGACACAAACCCCTCCCTGCTTGATAGCTGCACTTTTAGCAAACCTCATAATTCGTGCAGCACGAGGACTTTATGATTGTTTATGGGCGTCAAAGATGGCTGATCTGTTCGGTGAAATATTTGACTACGTGTTACTGCATCCCAAACGACTAAAACGATATAACTAAAGAAATCTCCACTCTGCTGAGCGAGAGTGTTAAACTGAACAGTGCATCATCGATGACCTAAGCGTGCTCAGGCTCGAATTCAGTGTGAGTGCGGGCCATCGGGGGAGACGGGAGGGGGGACAAGCGTGCTTCGGCCTGGTTCAAGGCAACTGTACAAAGTGTTAGTACGCTAATTTGTACATGCCACTCTTCAAAGGACACAACATCTACTGGGAGTTATTGTTCCCGCAACATTTCAAAGAGTTGAAAAGTAAATAAACAGCAGGTGGATATGATGCAGATAAAAGTGTCTTGCGTGCATGCGCAGTACTGAACAAAATCGTTTTAGAGTGGAAAAGTATTGAATTGATTAGTGACGGAAAGAATCGAAAATGATTATTTTCGAAGATGTTATAGATGAAAATGCTGTTTTCAAATTGATCTGGATTAGTGTAGTCGTTACCTCTGATGCCCTTTTGATCTGCAGCATTCATGTTCAACTTTTTAAATCTAAATGGGGCCCATTACGCTAAAACATTTTCAGCCAAAAAAAGGACATTTATTTTAAAATGATGCCTTTTGCCTGCATGTTTACATGAAAACTTTTTGGGGACTGAAACGCAAAACACTTCCCATGCATTTTTTTTAAGTTTTTAGATAGCGGTGCATGTCGACCAATCATTTAGAAATGCTGTTCATCACTTATGATGCTTATTTCTCTGCTCATATGCCTGAATTGTGTATAAATCTATGGTATAATTATGACCGCCTTGATCTACCATGCGTACATCAATCAAGTGTGTGTTACTAAAAAAAAAAAACAATCTAAAAATCGCACACCGAGATGAGAAAAAGTTTTGTGTGAATGGCCCTTTAGGAAACTAAATCAACACTATCTCACAGGAATTTGTAAGTTTTGATTTAGTGGCGAATTCGTATGAATTTGTACGATCTAATTCGTACAATTTAGTACGATTTGCTCATCAACCAATGACGGTTGGGTTTAGGGGTGGGGTTGGGTGCCACGCCTCCTTTTTTAAATCATACATTTTTGTACGAATTCGTACTAATTAGCCACTAAACTGGCAAACCGTAAAATGCTTACATTTTCTCGTGAGATCAGGCTAAAATTGGTTCATTTTCAGTTTTTTTTTTTTTTTTTTTTTTTTGCATTTAAGTGACCATCGACTTACATTTTATGAATTGCCAGTGATAAATTTCAGCTACAAATCTTCTTTATAATATTCTATGGAGGAAAAATGGGTCAAATTTACGTTAAATAGCCTGTAGAGTTAATTAAGAGCGTATGTTTTGTTTTTAACTCAAGTGTGTGTGACTAATCATTTAAAGACCTGTGCGACTATTTTAGCAACTTCCATTTGGTGTCCGAAAAGCACACAGTGGATTGATGTAATTATTTTTACATATTACTTATGTCATCGCACAATAGCTTTTAGGATGAATTTATGGCCATTTGTAAAACAAGTTGTGTGGTAGAAATGGATTTTAACTAAAGGACGTCAGATGTAAATTGAATATGTACAGTTTTAAGGCTTTATTGTAGCTTTTATGCCCTGGTAGTAAAATATGTGCCCATAAAAATAAGTCTAGCAGTAAATACAGACCTTTCATGGTTGGAGAATTAGAAAAAGCCTGTAATCCTAATCCACACGATATTGAACTGAAAACATTATCCACTTTAATCTGCACATAATCTGCATGATCTAGTTATGGTATCCCAACAAAAACTTAAATCATGTTAACATACTGAAAATTGACCAGTTTAATTATCGTAAAAGTGTTCGATTAGCGTTTGTATAACTAGTTTCATTAAAAATACTATGGTTAAAGAAGTGGTTATCAGAGTTACTTTAGAAAGTAATACATTACAAGATGGAGTCACTCCCTAAAAAGTAACTACTTGCGTTACTTAGTTACTTTTTATGGAAAGTAATGTGTTACGTTACTTTTGA
>CAIGQQ010004470.1:3509467-3537935 GCA_903798035.1 Danio albolineatus
TCATTCATTTTCTTGTCGGCTTAGTCCCTTTATTAATCCGGGGTCGCTACAGCGGAATTAACCGCCTGAAAAACACTTGGCAACATAAAATTGGAAACATGCAACCAATCTAACAATAAACAGATAATGGTTTACACTTAATAAAAGTTTGCATGGTTTACAAGAACATTCTATTTTAGCCTTTCCAGTTAAAAAAAACCCAATTTAATGATGCTTGACCTTTTCTAAAATTTACTCAAATTCTCAGTGAAGTTTTTTCTCCACACAATTATTTTAGTGTTGAAGGTATAATTCGCACAAAAATGGAAATTTGCTCACCCTCAAGTGGTTCCAAACGATAGTTTGAACAAAGCTATATAAAAAATGTTTAACCATGGACTTCCATAGTATTAGTTTTTTCTACTATGGAAGTCAGTGTTTACAGGTTTCCAACATCCTTTCCAACATCGTCAACAGAAGAAGTAAAGTCTAACAGGTTTGGAAGTAGGGTGAGTTAATTTTCGGTTATGAGTGAACTTTCCCTATAAATGATTATGATAAAAAAAAATAATAATAACAACAGCTGGATAATAAAGAGAATAGATATTATTAATAGCCTAATATTTTTGGTAAAAAAAAAAACAATCAGGATTCAGTTGTCTTTATCACTTTTTTTCTGTTAATAATCAAATTATGTCTTGGTCGTTTGCATAGGGTAATTATATTATTACTAATAACTTTGGATGTTCGGATGACAAGAACCTACTAATATCTTAGAATCCGTTTAATAAAAAACTAATTATTTGTACTCTAATAAAATCTCGATGTACTCTTTAAACTTGATTAAAAATGCTCCCTCAAATCCTAGACATCCAGTCCGCATCAGGTTTCACCACACACCTTCCTTTCTTCCTTTTTTCCTTCTCCCAGAGAGGATCCATCTGAATCCCGCTCTCTGGAATGCGCGCTCCAGCTCCAGCATTCCTGCCTCCTCCTCGACATCACATCCGGGTCACTCGGCAGTCAGCGAGCGTGCAGTCGCGCGTGCTCCTCCATCCATCCGTCCATCCAGTGGCGTTTGTGCTGCTGCAGCTCCGCGCAACATGGACCCTCCAAGCGGCGGCCAGACGCGGACGATCTGACGCGCCTCCGGGACCCGCGATCTACGCCACGCGCCGGGGCAGGGATGAGGTGCAGTCCGGCAGACGCACACTGCTAGGCGAGTCGACGAGCGTCAGCGATGTCAAAGAGTCTGAAGAAGAAGAACCACTGGACGAACAAAGTCCACGAAGCGCTGCTCGGCAGGAACAAGGAGGGCGAGCTGGGGTTCGACTTGAAAGGGGGCGCCGAGAACGGCAATTTCCCGTATTTCGGGGAGGTGAAGCAGGGGAAGGTGGCCATCCAGAGCGGCAAGCTGTCCCAGGACGAGCTGCTGCTGGAGGTCAACGATACGCCGGTGGCAGGGCTCACCATCAGGGATGTGCTGGCCGTAATCAAGCACTGCAAAGACCCGTTCCGACTAAAGTGCGTGAAGCAAGGTGAGGAGAAACATCAGCCGCCGTTTATTTCTGCGTGTGTATGCGTGAGTGAGTGTGTGTGTAAGACCACCGCTGTCTGGAGCTGCTGTCTGCACATTATTATTATTACACCAGATCCTGTTTACACACAAAGGTGTTTTCAGATCTGCTTTGGTGATCGATTGTGGCCGCAAGCGTTTTATTGTCAGCTGAAGTTACGGTATAGCGGATTGTCATATCGACGTGTCAATGCAATTGGAGCTTTGTTAGGATTCTGAGGACTGTGGTGTTGTGGTAGGTTGAGGGGTGTGGGGTATTTTTCAGCCCGTGTTGGAGATATTTTGGCCCCGCGGGTCTGCCATAGGCGAACTGGGCGAACATTTGAAGGCGATTTCATTGATCTCATAAATTGCACGCTGGATGTGGCAAGCGGTTTGAACGTTAGCTCATTAGCAACTATTGTTACCTTACGCTGTTTTTACAAATGTTGTAGTTTACGAGAACAAATCATTATCGAAAGCACGTTTTCAGAAGTTTTTTTAAAGCCTCAATCACACTACTAGCGACTTTTTAAATGCCTTTCACCCTGAAGTCGCCATGTGTGTATGTATATGATTGAAATGATATATAAATGTCTATGTAGCAAAATTTTGTTCTGTGTTTACATAATAAATATATATAATACACACATTGTTATGTCAAAACAAACTTTTATTTTGGATGTGATTAATCACGATTAATCTTTGCCCAGCTCTTTTTAGAATTATATTCACTGACAGCGAATTCATTTTCTTGCCGTGAGAATAAACACTGGAGGTAAAGCACTAAATATAAATGCAATCCTTTGTTCTGACATTTCATTCAACCCGTCAGATTATGCTACCAACACTGTATTTGGATGCTTCTGGGGTTGGGGTTAGGGGTTAGGTAGGTTAGGGTGATAATACAGCTTCATATCACACTAATCTACATAAAAATTTACACTGGTAGCAAAATTTGATGGGTAGCGTATTGCGTCATCAAAATGTGCCACCTACTTTTTGAATGGAAGGTAGGACAATCTGACAAGGTAGGACAAATCGACAGAACACCATACATAAAATGGGTAATTACAAAGATGAAGAAGGAAAAATGTGTGCTCTGTTATTTCTGATATTTATCTGCAGCAAACGCCAGTCTGTGTAGGTCTACAGCATGGAGAATACAACCAGCTGGTGCAGGAGCTGAGACGTGATCATCACTTGAGCTCTACTTTTGCTTGTATGGGCTGTTACTCACAAAAGTCGCTCTTTATTTGCATAAAGGTATAGGATTTTCAACTTTGTCTTTGCATCACTTTATATGCCTTCATCCAGTCACTGTTGCATGTGTAGGGCTGGGCGATTAATCGAAAAGTAATCGACATTCAGAACCTATAATCGATCAAATTTTTCAAGAATGATTTTTTCCCTACCGTGATCGTGGAGTCACATGACCCTGCTTTGTTAAACGCTGAGGCTGATTTATACTTCTGCGGCCACTTTGCAGACACATCTGACCTCTGGTTAAGTAGGATAATAGACCCAATCTTGAGCCTTTGCACCCCACTGACGATGATTTTAAGCTGCACCAGAGATGCCTTGCGATGGCATATTTTCCATTACATTAAAATTATTATTTACATTAAAATATTTGTTTACAGAAGACACAAGAAACGCACTGTTTAAAATATGAGTTACAGGATGTACAAGAGTTATTTTATTTAGAGGAGATACTGCTTAAATTCTACTTATAACATAAAAAACATTAAAAATAAATTATTTTGTTTCCAAAAAGGGCAGATTATTTAAGTAATGTGTGCTTTAATTTCAGTTGTTCAACATTGATGTTCAATAAATAATCACAGATTGTTGATAGTGTGTTTCCTTCTATTTTTTTTTAATCAAGTAATGCATCCTTCATGCAGAAGTCTCTCACTCTTAATATGTGAGCATATTTACTGTACAAAAGCTGTCAGTGAACTATGAGGGCAATAAAATAAAATAAACAAATAAAATAAACGTTCATTAATCGTAATCAAGTTAAAACGTTCAATTAATCAAGATTTTGATTTTAGGCCAAATCGCCCAGCCCTACGCATTTGTATCCGGAGATTGCAGGAAGTTGCTAGCTTTCCATTGAAATTAATGGTCACTTGTTGCTGCATGTCGCTTGTAGTCTGAATGAGGCTTAGGGTTGCATGAGTAAGTGGCCAAAATCTATAAATTGTTATGCATTCTTAGAAGTCGCACCTAGGATTAATCAAAGGCTGCGATTGTCATGCACATCTTGTCAGTGAAGCATGGTTGTATTATCAGTAGTAAATGTCCTTCGAAGGCCAGAGGGAGCTCTGGTGTACAGAAACTCCAAACACCCATGAAGAACCCCAGTAAAACATGGTATTAAATGTGGTCTTCTTAGGTGGTTTCAGATGTAGCAGGAGTACAGAGTCATATTTCACTGAGAAGCAAAGCAAACAACTGTTGTTATAATTGCAGAATGATTATGTGAGTTTTTTTTTTCTGAATATAGCCCCATTAAATCGTCTGTGAGTTTGAACACAAGTTTGTCAGTTAACTAAGGACCAGGACACACCAAGTCACTGGCAAACAATTAGCGCAGACGAAAACCAACTATGTTGCCAGCTCATGTCTAGACCAAAAAGCAGTGCATGAACACTAATCGGACAGCCGTCGACTGAGATGAGAGAGTAGCTGCAGCAGTAGGGCACAGTTTGTTTACTCATTCCACAAAGAGACAACAGAACTTACAATGCAAACTTACAAAGAGCAAACAACGCAGAATTTAGTATCACTATCACAGCAATTGTCTTGTAATAAATCTTATAATCCATTTTGTTTGCAAAAATTTGATAAAGGTAGTGAAATTACAGCTGGTATCTGAGTAATACCTCTTGATTTGGGAATGTTTACTTGGTTAAGTCACTTGAATTTTTGATTTTGTGCATTGAATCATTGCTGAAAAACCAATCAGAGGTTTTTGTGTGGGGCACACCAAACCAACTTACTAGACCGATGCTGATCGACAACCATTGGCTTGTGGTTCCCGGCCTTATGACTCTGTGTATTAAACGCTGATCCATCATTAAGACTTACTGCTGATTACAGTTTCTTTTATTTCACTGACAAAATGCATACACAATCACCTTTGGTTAATCATGCAGCCCTTCTTTAAGTTGATGAAGAATAGGTTTTAACCTGCATTGTTCTGAGAAAGTTTATTTTTGGTTACCAAAACAGAACCTATAGTGAACATTCCTATTTGGTTCCCAATAATATAGTAAATCAGGAACAATAAGGTATGTTCTAGGTTTGGACAAATATCTCATTGTATTAGATGTTATTTTATTGACTAACTAGTAAATAGTTAAATAATAATAAGTTCAGTTTCCATAGAAACTATTTATTGGATACTAGGTAATCCTTTGTTAACAAGTAGTATTTTCTGGAGGCACTATTTAGATGGTTCATTTTGTCATTATCACATGACCTACCCATTTCAGTTGCATTGCTTTACTCCGGTTCACGAATTTTCTCAGATTTCATCATGGGACAGTTAAGTGTCCATTGAATGTGCACTGCATAATCATGCTGGAGTTAGTAGGTCATTCTAGTAGGTACTTCTTGAATACATTTTTTGCATACTAAGAGTTTAGACATACTACTCACCTCACATACTGTATAGTAGGGAGGTATGCAATTTTAGAATGCAGTTACTGTTTCTATTATCAAAAATATGTTTTCAGAAGTTTGGATTTTCATTAAATTGCATAAATTTTTAATTTGCAAGTAGTGCTGTATTCAATCAAACAAATTTAGTTTTTCAGAATGTTCTTGGAACAGGACGGTTTCTTTTAGGCCTTTACATCTTTTAAGTTTTTAATAAAAAATAAAATAAACCTGCAATGCTCTAGGAATTAGGGGTTGTCAACAATACCAACTTCGATACCAATTGGAACTGAAAAAAAAACAATTCAACATCTTGCTAACATTTGGGCCGTAACGATCAGCTGATCTGTCTATGAGCTGACATATGAGCCATCATACGCAGCTCTGAAATGGTCCAGTTTTAGTATTTCAGATTGGTACCAAAGACTGTACTTTTGAAAACCCTATTAGGAAGGTTGGTGTTTGATTATCAAAAACGTAGTATTAAATTCCAAGTGAACTGCATGTTTCTGAGTCTTTTATTTCAGCAGATTGATGTACTTCCAACTAGGGGTGTGAACCTATACTGGTCTCACGGTTCGGTTACGATTATCATGCCATCGATTCGGTTCAATTCAATATAACGCTGCATCACGATACATTGGCGATGCTTTCCGTACATAATTAGATTTTTTTCTTCACAACACAACAAAACATTTATTAAAATCTATAAATAAATTAATATTTATATATTATTTGTAATGAATTGTATATGAACTGTATGAATGTTTTAGACAAAACTCTAATACATGCACAGAAGACACCATGAGCATTTATAGCAAATAAGCTAATGTAAATATTATTCCGCTTGCGTTTTGAACGCTGTCAAGCGAGATCTTACACTCCTATCATTGGTCAATGTCTTCCCCCACTCAACATAAAGGGCTGCGATTGGCTTTAAAAATGAAAGCTCTGTTCACCGATGAGTGACATGGGAAGAACAGCCACGGTTGTAGTCTTATATGCGCATTATACGTGGTTATCGCATGTAATCCATAATAGATGCGGTGTAGAAAACTCATGCCACAGGCACGCTCGTGTCTGGATCCACAAGTATCGATTTAACAGCCGTAAGCAGAGGAAAAGTTACCCGCTGAACACGCTAGCAGGTCAAATGTCCAAAGTGAGAGAGAGAGAGAGAGAGAGAGAGAGAGGTAGAGATGTAGTTTTACAGCATTACTCCCTAGTAGTGAAATAGCGGCTCGTGCTGTACCTTATTTAGTGTCAATGAAAGACTGTCCAGGAAACTCACCAGCAGTGAACTGTGCACAATTATCTGCTTTTTAAGTAGTGGGTGCGTTTTATTAACTCGCCCTCGCCTCCTTCTCCAAAGTATTCTACCGCGATAGGAGATACATGACGTCAGTACAAAATAATCGGTTATGATCTATTACTGAACCAATATCGAATTGTCCGCATCTGCATAACTGTGAAACAATTAATTTGGACACCCCTACTTCCAACTGAAACAGAATATTCAGTAGGGGCGTAGCATTATTATTTTTTTTGGCATCATTCCTACTAGCACACTAACGGTGGTTAAAAACATTGTGAATAAAGCCGTCAAACTGGCATCAACAGATAAGGACGGTCACTCCAATAGGTCAGAATTTGATTGAAGATTTCCAAAACAAGCATTTTTTTCAGTGGATTAATTTGCACAAATTAATTGTTCACAAAAACAAGATCAGTGTGCACTAATAAAATAACCATAGTAATCTTTGATTTGACGTTGACTTTTGGCAATGAATGCTAATGAGGCTTGCCATACTGTAGCATTACTACAAAACAATGGCACTGGGTGTTGAAAAGAACACTAGATGCACGCATGTGTTATATCTCACACAGATGTTGACGTTCAGTGATGATGGGCATTTGAAGACGTTCACCTGTGTGTCTTCAGGTCGGAAATGATGAGTTTCCAACAATGCTTCTAGTAGATTATCTGTGTTTTCCGGTGTTGTTTGAAGCAAACTTCAGCCCCAGGCCTGCGCTCTGGAAAACATCCCCAGATCCCCTGTGAAAGCAAAAAATATCTTGATGCAAGCAATGGTTGTGTCGAGGGAGATCCAGATCTGTGGACTGACGTACAGTAAATATTGACTGGCTGTTGAAGATCAGCATGGGGAGCATGTTGTTTATGGTGTACTTATAATAGAGAGGTTGGTGGAATGGATTAATTTTAATAACTGAAATATGGTGTTTAGAGATGGAATGGAAACAGAGGAACGATTTCTCTTTGTTGGCTGGTTGATTTGTGGGCAACTGTTTAAGATTTGTAATATACATTGAAAATGTCCATATGTGATTTTGAGCCTGGGTATTTGCCTTGTTTTGACTACCAAAATATCTAGCGTTCTTGATGTTTTGTGTAACATTTTAAGCATAAAAGCAAAAAACAATTAATGGAAGTAAAAAATTAAAGACTGAAACTGGCAAATAAAAATCCCATCCAAGTAGTATAACGTAATTAAAATTTTAATATTTTTGTAGCATTTTAAAGAAAATTTATTTATTCATTCATTCATTTTCCTTCAGCTTAGTCCTTTTATTCATCAGGGGTCACCACAGTGGAATGAACTGCCAACTTATTCAGCATATGTTTTACACAGCAGATGCCTTTCCAGCTGCAACCCAGTACTGGGAAACAGCCATGCACTCTCACATTCACACTCATAAGCTACGGCCAATTTAGTTTATTCATTTCACCTATAATACATGTCTTTGGACTGTGAGGGAAACCGGAGCACCCGGAGGAAACCCACGGCAACATGGGGAGAACATACAAACTCCACACAGAAATGCCAACTGACCCAGCCGGGACTCGAACCAGCGATCTTTTTGCTGAGAGGCGACAGTGCTAACCACTAAGCCATCGTGCCACCCATTTTCAAGAATATGTAAAAAGCCAATAGATGCAGGTCCCCTTATTGCAGTTCTAGCTAGTCATTACGGATTTTTAGATGGCTAAAATCAGTACAGAACAAAATATATTTTCGCACGAAGGTTAGTATTATTATACTGGAGACAGAAAGCTGCTCCTACATACATCTAGTGAGCAATGCAGTGAAACATTTGGAACTGGAGAAAATCTGATTCTCCCTAAATAGGAAAGAAGACAAATTTTATAAAATCTGGCAATCTTTCATTCTAAAGATTATTTGAAAGAGCTAATTCTACAGGATATAGTTAAATTAAAGAGGATTAGACTAATTTAGATTAAAACTGAAGGTCAGTATTTTGTTTTTATTTTTTTATTTATCCCTTTTTGTATTTTGTATTTTTTCAATTTTATTTAAATTTTTTAATTTTTATATTTACTTCTTGTATTCATTTATTGTTGTTTTATCTCCGTATGTATTGTTTGTATTTGTATCTTTTATTGTCAATTGTTGTGTAATTATTTGTTGGACCAAATTTGTAAGTCATTGTCTTTGAATGTTTAAAAAACGTTATTTAAAAAAACATTTTGAATATTAATTTAAAAAATTAGTCCATAAAACAAATAAACCCCTTCCCTTCTGCTAAATATTAGTATTAAAAACAAAAAATATATAAATTGTAAAAATAATAAACTAACAAACATTCTAAATAGTATTTACTATGTAAACACTAAAATAACACTTGGAATAACACTGGTCAAGACAGTTTTCACTCTAAAATAGCTTGTATTAGCTTGATCTGTAGCGCCTGTTGAAAACTATGTAGTAACAAAGACCATAGAATACACAATAGGGCTGTGCAATAAGGACAAAATAACCATATAGCAATTTTTGGAGCGAAGATTGCGATTTTATTTGCTATGTGTTTTTACTTTTTTTAAACAAGCTACATACATACATTGTAAATGTATTCAGTGCACAAGACGTGCATAACAAAACATTTCACTATGAAATAACATAGAATTAAGCTTAATAAATAAAACTGTAGTAAAATTGTCTTTAAAACAGACAACATTAACTAAATGAAGATGAACTAACCTCACCTCTAGTTAAACACATACTGTACACAGTAGTACTAACTGCTTGATAAACAAAAGTGTAATACATTTTCTTAAAAACAGACAACATGAAAAAATAAAGATGAACCAACGTCAATTCCAGTCAGAACAATTAATAAAAACGAACCTAAATCAAAACCACCTATTCGCTTCTCCCGCTCAACTTCGTCATGTGCGGAGTGAGCTCTGATTGGTTAACATCTTTCTCCCACTAGCTGTAATTACCCAGTGTGATACACAAGATGTGTCACTCGTATAGTTTTGAATGGGGAAAATTGTAACTGTCAATATGGCAGTTAATGCCCCTCTTACTAGTACAGGAGCCAATCATCGATCGATATATACTGACGTTTCTCCCTGGTAGAACCTCAGATCAGACGTGTGCTTTTACGATAGTTTTTGTGGTCAACAAACACGCTGGAATCTCAGGCCCCGTTTACACTAGTGCGTTTTCGTTTTAAAACGCATAAGTTTTGCTACGGTTACGCCATCCGTCCACACTATGCCGGAGTTTTCGAGGTGCGAAAACGAAGCGTTTTAGAAACGCTGGAGAGGCTGTTTCCATTCTAAAACGCTGTTGCTGCGTCTCAGTGTGGATGGAGGAAAACGCATACTTTTGAAAACAGAGGCGTGGCTGCTGAGATTGGCTACGTGATTGGGGCTTTGGGTCATTGTATATCCTTCCCTTATTCGTCAAGCGCACGTGGCTATAACGTCACCGGCAGACGGCAGACCAGTCTTCACTGTAAACACTGTATTTTTGATAGCGATAGATGTTTTATATTCATTTATTACTTTAAGTAACAGCTCAACCACGTCGTCTGTCCTCAAAAAGACCTCTCTTGCTTTCTTTACCATCGCGTTCATCGTTCAACCGGCGTTTGTTGACTTACAATAATCAGATGCCGAGCGAGACGCATGCTTCCTGTTTATACTTGAGCGCGCATGCTCAGAGTGCGCGAATGGTCACGTGATATACGTTTCTGGTGGAGGGAGATCTTTTGAGATACGCTAGTGTGGACGCGGATCGTTTTCATGCTAAAACGCCGTTTTTAAACTAAAACGCACTAGTGTAAACGGGGCCTCAGTGAATACTTGCTTTACAGACAGAAGAGACATATCCAGATAAAGCTTGAAAACTGTACTCACTACACTTAGAAACTAAAGTTTTTTGGTTTTGTGATCTGTATGAAACGCATGCGAGATACAGTCCATCCTGTCAAACGCACATCACATGACAGCAGCAACTACTCAAACGCCCCACAAGCTTGTAAACAAAGTGTCACTTTCGTTCCTGGAGGAGATTCGCCATCAAGACCAAGTTGTGAATTACTTTATAAGAGCAGCATGATCAGACGATCATTATCCAGAGGATGATACTGTGTAGAGTGACCATAAGGTTAGTGTTGTGATCTCGTTCTTTTTAAGTGTGCATGCGCATTAGCTCGGGCAACCTGAAAAAAATGCTGATTTTTGTTTGAGTCGAACATTTAGAAACGAGACTTATGAGGCGGTTATTGTTTAATTTTATTGGTCACTCCAAATATGTAATGTAATCATAAACTTGACTAACTGTTTTGGAGAACTTGATGTTTCCTCGTTCAGACAGAATGCCCGTGCATACTGCCCGAGAGGCGTTTCAAAGATGGCCGCCGAGTGAAATGACTGGCCCTAAAGAAACTTTGGTAGTAATCACTAAAAATATCCAAATTTTTAAACTCCAATATCCAGTTGCGTTGTTGTTTTATCTTATGGATTCAAGCACTAAAATGACCAACTATAAATAAATTAAAACTAAACCTGAAATAAAAACGAAGCCAAAGTAGTAGTATTAATAAACATTTTTTATATAGACAAATAAATAATTAAAAATAAATAAGATAAGAACAGATTTTATACTTGTTTACTCAAGAAAAATAAGTGTTTAAAAATATTAAATGTAAAAGCAAAATATTATTTGTGTGTTTCAATATTTGTTCCATATCCAAGTGATTTAATTGACATTTAAAAAAGCAGAATCTTTTCAATCTCTCAAATTTGATTAAATCTTTATTTGATTTGCAATGCTTTCAGGTTTGAGGTGACATGACGTTTCGTTCATTTTGCTGAAGGAAAATAATAATTTTACACAATAAAAAACTAATAGTTTATGCCTGCTGATATGCTTTGGGATTGGATTTATTTTTGCCTCAGTCTCGTCCTGCTTTGAAGCGATGTTGGAGATGTTGGTTTGGTTTGTATTGGTGTGTGTCCAGGATTCACTTTTGTGGTTTGGTGCTTACAGGGACTTTGATGCCCGGCTTGTCATAATGACCCAATTCTGACAGTTATATAAATATCAAGCTAAGTAGTCAACTAGGCTGCCTTCATACAATCACATTTACGCACAGAGCCACGTTTCTCTAGCAAGAAAGAGCCGTCTTAATTTAGAATTCAGTCGTCTTTCATGTTTTCATTTAATCTTCCAGGGCAGATTTGTGGTTTTATAATCCCGTAATTCATTGAATGACCTTCGCCTTTTTGAAATATCCACAAAATAGTCTTATTATTTTTTTCACTTGTGAAGTGCAGTAGTTTTATACTACAGCTTGATTCTGATTGGCTGGTGGACGTTCTAAGGTGCAATTATTTTCAGGTAAATACACAAATAAAAGTAATTCCAGGCAGGTTTTGACTGCATTAGGGCTCATTCACACCAAATGCATCTTTGCTTCTAAAAATGCTTGATGTGGCGCTCAGGGATGGCTTTAAAAAAATGCAGCACAAGGTCCATGTGACAATATTATGAACGTGATGTAAAAAAAAAAAAAACAGACCCGGTAGAAATAGGAAAACAATATTTTTTAATAACCTCTTGAATATGCATCATATACGTAACTCTGGATGTTCTGGACACAGCCACAATTAGCGTCTCCTCTGCCATGGCATAACGTTAATTAAAACAGTTGTCATGCCAACTTTCTATACTATAAACAGAAGCTCGCAACTGTTGCCCTGCCTCTGAGCTCTTCTGATTGGTTCAATGCTTTAGGACATGACAGGGATAAACTGCGCTGTGTGTGAAAGTTGAAGATCTTTCATCTTATCACCTATCCAAGTTTTAGGAGCAACAAATTATAACTTGACTTCTGATTTATCATTTGGTATCAGAAGTGGCTTATATGAAAGGTAAAAACCTCTAGATTACACTTATTTTTACCAAAATAATATATGATCATGCCTTGATCTTTGATTATTTAATTAGGACAGTAATGTCTGACTCTGCTTAGACAAAAGTCTTGTCAGTTAGAAATAATGTACTGTATAGGATATAAAGTCATGGTGCAGTGGAAAAAGAATTAATATTGTGTGTGACTCCCATGATCTTGGAGGACTGCATCCATATATCTCTGCAATGACTGAATGGCAAAGAAAGTGTTCTTGCAAAACTCCCAGAAGTCATCGAGTTTCTTTGGATTCATTTTCAGTGCCTCGTCCTTCATCTTACCACAGACATGCTCAATAATGTTCATGTCTGGTGACTGGACTAGCCAATCCTGGAGCACCTTGATCTTCTTTGCTTTCAGGAACTTTGATGTGGAGGCTGAAGTATGAGAGGGAGCGTTATATAAAGAATTTGCCCTCTTCTGTGGTTTGTAATGTAATGGGCAGCACCAATGTCTTGGTACCTCAGGCAGTTGATGTTGATGCCATCCACTCTGCAGGTCTCTCGCACACCCCCATACTGAATGTAACCCCAAACCATGATTTGTGCTTCACGAAACTTGACTGATTTCTGTGAGAATCTTTGGTCCATGCTTGTTCCAATACAGTAGGTCTTTTGCAGCATTTGTGATGATTGGGATGCAGTTCAACAGATGATTCATTCATAAATCTACCTTCTGCCACTTTTCCAAATGATCAACTAGAAGTCAAGTTATAATTAGGTTGCTGGGATCGACCACAAGACTTTTGTCAGGTTGTGTACATCAGTTGCATCGCTTAGCTCTTTGTTGCATTATGGCATACCGTAGTGTCCATTTGCTGAGCATTTCAAAGTCTAGTCAGAATTATCAGTCACCCAGTCAGGTCATCCAGATACTATAGACCAAGAATCACCAAACTTGTTCCTGGAGGTCCTGTGTCCTGCAGGGTTTAGCTCCAACTTGTCTCAAAACACCTGCCTGAATGTTTCAAGTATACCTAGTGAGAGCTTGATTAGCTAGTTCAGGTGTGTTTGATTAGGGTTGGAGCTAAAATCTGCAGGACTATAGACCTATTGCTTTTGAAATACTATGAATTCAGACATAGTACGCTCCTCGCATACTGTTTTTAACAAACTATATTGCAATTTAAGGTGAGTCTAGTTCTACACACAGGAGCAGTTTTGTCAGGTACAAAAAACTGGCAAATGTTTTGAAACATAACATCGTATCTGTGTTCAGATAACCAGTTTTATACATAAACGTGACCCCACTAACCTGAGCACGGAAAAACTTTACTTCTACTTTACTTAGTAGAATTTTCATCTGGTGGCTTAAATGAAGCAAAATGGCTGATGTGTTTGCTGCAGGATTTACCCTTAATGATTGCGAAGTAGTATTGAGTTCAAGAAATTTAACTGGAGTTGAAAATTTGTGCATGAAACGAAGTGTAAAAACATCCCAAGTGTGAGTGACTTTGCTCCATGTTTGGTGTAAACTCAGCATTAGGCCAGTCACAAATGTTTTCATTGGTTGGGATTAGGGCTGTGCAATTAATCGCAATCGCAAAAAAATCGCGATTTAAGCACGTGCAATTTCTAAATCGCACAGGCTGCAGTTTTTTCTATTAATTAATTTTGATGTTTGTTCATGTTCTGGTGCGCATGATTTTAATATGTTAACCAATCAAAGCTGACGCAGCACACTCATTCCACGCAGGACGAAGTTGAGCGGGAGAACCGCATAGGTGGTTTTGATTTACGTTAGTTTTTATTTATTGTTATGACTGGAATTGAGGTTAGTTCATCTTTATTTTTTCATGATGTCTGTTTTTAACACAATTTATTACAGTTTTGTTTAACAAGCAGTTAGTGCTACTGTGTACAGTATGTTTTTAACTAGAGTTGAGGTTAGTTAATCTTAATTTATTTATGTTGTCTGTTTTAAAGACAATTTTACTACAGTTTCATTTATTAAACTTAATACCATGTTATTTCATTGTGAAATGCTTTGTTATGCACTTCTTGTGCACTGAATACATCTAGAATTCACGCATGTAGCTTGTTTGAAAAAGCAAAAGGTTGCCAAAATCGCAAATAAAAACGCAATATTTGTTCAAGACATCGCAATATGATTATTTTGTCGATATTGCAGAGCCCTAGTTGGGATGCGAAATGACATCCAGTACTGTTCAACATCTCCAACCCTTCATCTCTCCCATAGTTTGTGTGTGTATTCAGAGACAGTGAGCAATAGACTTTTTAAAATGATAAAAATAATAATAAAAATTGTTACGTGCAATTTTAAAATAAAGCAATAATAACGTGTTAGCTTGCCCAGCTCTGTTTTTTTTAGCCTAAAGAAAACATTCAAAATGGGCTTTTAAGAGTTTCTTCTGTCATATTTAATTATTTTTATGCCTGTAGATTCCAATTATAGTACAAATTGTTAAAGGCCATTTTCTCAAAATTATGTTTTTTCCCTGCACTGAGCCAAACATCTCCACTTCAGCAGCTCATTTGTTTTTTGTTTTTTAAGTTTTTTAAGTTTTTTAATGATAGATTTGTTTCTGCATTATTTGGCGTATGTACAACATTTGATTTTATAAATAAGATAAGTAGTATTCACAGTATTTGTTTATGTTATAATATGGAGTGATTAAAATCCCTGCTGTAAAAGTCGTTGACTCTAGTGTGGCAAAAGATGAAACAAAGAATTTTGAACCTGGAGTTGCCAATATTTATATTTTTGTGCTGGAAATGTATGCAAATTAGAGCATATTTAATGTAATAAGGCTTTATTTGCCTATTTAAACAATATTTGAGAAAAATGTAATGCAAAATATTTGTAATTAATCATCTGGGGAAGTATGGTAATAAATATTAGTTCATTTGTTTTAAAGGCGAACATGAGCAGACTTCTGCAGCCTTGAGCGTTTGACTTCTTTGGCTTTGAAGTGTAATTTCTCCGTGACAGTCATTATTCTGTCATAATAGTCCGCGTTTTCCTCCGAGATGCTAGATAGATTCGCATTTAGTCGTCGTGAAAGAAGTCATTTTCTTTCATCTGTGGTTTTCAATATTTCATCACCATCGTCATCATCATCTTCTTCCTTCTCTTATGATCTCCTTTTCCTTTACATCTATGAGGAAGAGCAGTGCCTCTTAATCTGGCAAACTGTGCATAATTTTTATCGTATACTTAGAGTAAACCTACAGTGAGATACAGAGAGTATCTGTACGTGCGTGATTAAAGCAAACTCTTTGCTGAAAATAGTGCATTCCGGCATGGTAGATAAAAACATATTGTACATCACGGTAATGAACTGCTTATTTCTGAAAGCTATTATTAGTAATGCTTGTTGTTGTTGTAACTATTAATGTAACACTCAGTGCTCAGTCCACATCAGACAATTGCAATAGCGTATCATATCAGACAATTGTAATAACGGATCATATCAGACAATTGTTGTGTTTCTGCATTTATTTTGTAATATTGGCAGTATGTCACAGGAAGGTTTCGTGAGTTAACATGCGTTTATGCTGAAGTGTTCAGATATAAATGATTAAACGTTTTAATTGAAATTTGAGATTTTTATTTCTTGAAACAGGATTTCATTTTTGAAATTTGAGTTTATGCTCAACATTTCGTTTAAACTTTTTTTTTTCTCAACACAATGACTTTATTCTTGAAATATAATTGAATAGTTTATTTGCAACAATTCTTGTCTATTGTTTTTAAAAGACTTTAAGCTTTAGGTGCTTTTATTTGTTTTTTTATTATTACTTAGTCCTAATCCTCTCCCATATATCAGACAACATATTTAGGTATTTATTTTCTTTTATGTTCATTTATTTTATTCATTCATTCATTTTCTTTTTGGCTTAGTCCCTTTATTAATCTGGGGTCGCCACAGCGGAATGAACTGCCAATTTATCCAGCACATGTTTTACGCAGCAGATGCCCTTCCAGCCGCAATCCATCACTGGGAAACAACCATACACACTCAGTCGCACTCATACACTATGGACAATTTAGCTTACCCAATTCCACTATACCACATGTCTTTGGACTTGTGGGGGAAACCTGAGCACCCGGAGGAAACCCACACGAACACGGGGAGAACATGCAAAAAAAAACAAACATCTCTCTTACTGTCTTTCCATCCATCCATCCATCCATCCATCCATCCATCCATCCATCCATCCATCCATCCAACTAAATCTTTAATTTCTGTACAATCCAGCAGTTTCTTTAGGCACAAGGAAAACTCTCACATGCTCTAGTCTATGGCCCTATCCCAATTCTATTTTTGTAGAATCCCTTCCCCTTGGCCCTTGAAACAGAGTGTGAAGAGGAAGGGCTTCAAAATTTACTCCTAAGAAATGGGACTGCACTACAACACCTGCACACGTCATCATATGTCATATATATCTTGCTTCATATGAGATCACGACGGTTGCGACTGCTGAAGTTATTCCATTTGTGTTATTTTTTTGGTATTTATCTTCAGGAAATCACTGAAGGCATGTATCATGCTATCTTAACGATATAATGTGGCAATAAGATCATAACAGTACTGTGCATTTACTCCGTGGCCATATTAATCTATTTAAACACAAAATAAACAACATTAAAGTTATACCAGACACTGTAAAAAGCTCATTCCCAGCCACTAGATTTTTCTGACAGGGGATTCGAGTGTCTTGAATGTTGCGGGACCGCTATACAGGAGTTATTATTATGTAATATAGATAGCAAAATTTAGCAGTTTTTATTTATTTTATTTATTTATTTATTTATTTATTTATTTATTTATTTATTTAAGCATAACAGTTAAACACGAGCGCGGTTATGAGTGTATTAAAACATATGCTTCTTTGTTGTAAATATTCATAATAATAACAAAAAATACAAATTTGTGCATCTCCTTACTTCCGAATGCAGCTATGTTGCTGTTGTAAATGGTGTATTCTGGGAAATTTTCTTACCCCTTGGTTAAGAGTGCTCCTGAAAAATCTCCGTTTGAAGGGGTATCTAGCCCTTACCCTTAGCTCTATGCCTTCAAGATAAAAAGAGATGGGACATCCCTACCGCTTCAGATGAACGCGCAAAATTAGGGGGAAGGGGAAGGGCTAAGGGGTAGAATTGAGATTGGGCCTATATATCTGCATTCTGCAAACTAATATTCTAAACACTTTGTACAAAATGACGTCTTCAGGAAATAACTGTTATCTGTCTGTATCAGTAATGCCATATGTGAAACTGTGTGAAAGCTTAGAATGTCTATTTTCATTGCATGTGGGTGTGGGAAGCTTTTCAATTAGGAAGGCCAAATCAGGTGGAATTACCCAAAATAGCGCAAAAGCTAAAGGGTTAAAGCGTTTAAAAATATTAATATATACCTGTCTACCTCAGTGTGGTCAAACGGCAGCTGTTTATTTTTTGCAAAGAAGTGAAGTTAAAAAAAAGAAAGTGCTGTTTTTTTTCATAAATTATACGTCATGTCATGTCATGTCATTTATATATGCATCAAATATGCAGTGTTTCACTATTTGCACCGTTTCATTTAAGCTGATCTAAAGTAGCACTATTTAATTAATCATCACTATAGCCCGTGAAGTGATTGTGTAATGTGATTCTCGTGAGTCGCAACTGAACTAGCACAAATGTCCTGAAGTTAGCAAACAGTTTAAACAACACCACTTAAATCATACCTTTTTGACATGATAAAGAGGATCTACTTTATTGCCAAGAAAGTTCAGCCTTGGCTGTTTACTATAAATTACTTTAGTTTATTTTCAAGTGGATGACTGACAACTGAAAATAGATCTGGTAGCAGATATCGCAGCCTCTGTTACTTTTTTCTGTTACTCTGTTGCCTTGCACTTTTTTTTTAACATTTATTTATTTAGGATAAACGTTTTCACATTCTGATTCCAATGCCTAATTATTAAATTGTTAAAATTAGTATAATTAAATTACTGATTATAATAAAATGAAATCGTCTTAAGAATAAAATATGACGTGTACTTTAATCGTGATGATATTATATCGTCATTCTGGCATTATATATTGAGTGGCATAAAATGCTCATAAAATGACAACAATATTGTTTATCGAAACATATTTTGGTGCAACATATCGTACAACAAAAAAATATGGTGGAAAAAAAATATGGAAATGGTGACATGCCTAACTCAGATGTTGCGTGTTGTAATTTGAGACGAGGCAGTCAATGTAGTTTGTAGTATTTGCAAATATGTGTATATGCAGATAGATAATGATGTGATCCACGTCTGTCATCCATTTTTGAAGCATTTAAATGTCAACAATGTATGGTAAAGAGCAGCATGAGCATTCTACCAAGCATCTTCTTTTGTAGAAGAAGAAAGTTTATATCAGCATGAGGATGAGTAAACGATATATGGTTTTCATCTTATTGTGATCCACGACTTTAATACACAGAGCTGTTTTGATATATCTGCCATTTGTTCTCCTCCTTGTAATATTAACGCTCCATATTTATTAGATGCAGATTGTCTCTTGGCTGGTTGCAAATCTGGAAACAATTCCCTAAGAGAGCTGTGAATGTGTTTTAGCTTTTGCACATTATGCGATGTCACTCTCCAGCTATTTGGACAATTTTGCCAGGACCTTTTCTCTGATTAATTGATGTCTGATTACTTATGAAAACAGAAAAATGTGTTAAGCATGTAAGCTTGTTTCTGACCCGACATAAAAGTAAAGGTAATTGTGACATTTTAGCGTACAATTCTGAGTATGTATAATGCATGTTATGAACTTGGATCTTGACTAGGCATGGGACGATAAACGTTTTTAAGGTATACTGTGGTTTGGAAAAGTCAGGGTTTTCATACCGCCAAAACGTTCTGCTATACCATTCCTAAGCTATGTGTAAGATTTTTATTTACATTTTTTTTTCTTAGGTGTAAATTGTAAAGACATCCGTGTTTTTGAAACAAATAAAGACAGCAGAAGTCAATGATTCATTTGAATTATTCAGCCTGACATGTTTACTGCTCCAAAAAATTATAAATGTTTCTCAAAATAAAATCTATTGTGTTCAAAGGGGAAAAGGTTTTGTTTTTTAGCCAGACATTTAAAAAGAATATATTTTAGAGCAGTAATCACAATACCGTCATAACGTGAAATCGTGATAATCAGAATCTCATACGGACCCATGCCTAATCTTGACTTGAATTTGTTGTATTTTACCTTTCAGAGTTTATGGTTGCGTTTACACTAGTGTGTTTTTGTTTTAAAATAGCATTTTTAAATGGTGTTTTTACTGTGTTTCAGAAAAACGGTCTCTATCTGCACTAAACACTGTGGTTGTCAAAAGTATTGAGTTCCGTACCAATCGGTAATGGAATTTAAAAAACATCTATTTCCTGATAACATTTGATTGCTGTTGAGCACATACTTAAAGACCGCTGAGTGGCCATTGTGTTCACGTGCTCATCGTGGTAGTGTGCTGGAAGGGCATCCGCTGCGTAAAACACATGCTGGATAAGTTGGTGGTTCATTCCGCTGTGGTGGCCCCAGATTAATAAAGGCACTAAGCCGACAAGAAAATGAAGGAATGAATATTGTAATTCTCAGTTTCTACCTCACAATTCTGACATTTCTTGCAATCATTTTGAGTTTTTTTGCTGTGCTTTTTATTTTTCTTCACCACAATTATAAGATAATATATATGTTATTATAAGAAAAATATGTGATTTGCAAAATAGTAAAAAAAAAATGCTATTTCTAAGTTTATATATTGCAGTACTGAGTTTACATTTTGCAATTCATAGTTTTTTTTCTTCCTAATTTTACATTCATCTTGTAATAGTGGCTTTGTTATTATCATTTTTAAATTTACTTGTTTTTTTATTTCTCTCAATCAACCACTCACACACATATAACAAAAAAGAAATAAGGAAAAAAGAAAAAGTCATGATAGACAGCAAAAAAATCTTTGTACATTTAACTCAATTTGAGTTTAACTTAACAATCCTGGGTGTACATATGACTCCCTCCATCCATTCATTCATTTTCTTTTCGGCTTAGTCCCTTTACCAATCTGGGGTCGCCACAGCGGAATGATCCGCCAACTTATCCAGCATATTTTTTACGCAGCGGATGCCCTTCCAGCCGCAACCCATCTCTGGGAAACATCCACACACACCCATACACTACGGACAATTTAGCCTACCCAATTCACCTGTACCGCATGTCTTTGGACTTGTGGGGGAAACCGGAGCACCCGGAGGAAACCCACGCAACCACGGGGAGAACATGCAAACTCCACACAGAAAAGCCAACTGACCCAGCCGAGGCTCGAACCAGCGACCTTCTTGCTGTGAGGCGAACGTGCTACCCACTAGGCCACCGTGGCGCCTGACTCCCTCCATTTTGGAGTTAAAATAAGACTTTCTAAAGTGTGAAATTTGTACATTACTCACAGAGTTCACTTTAACACAGTAAGAGTTTATTCTTACATCGAACTGGAGTGTGTGTTACCCTTCAAAGTGTTAATATATTACCTTTTCCCCCCCTAAAATATCAATTGGTGTGTGTGTGACCGATAACAGTGATCAACTATGTTGAAAATAGTTTTAATTTATTAAACGTTCATTAATCTTTTCAGAAATAATTTCAATGCATTTGAACTCTTTGCATTTTAAAATGCAATAGGGATGGGCGTTGCGATCCTGAAGTATTGATATTTTCGATACTGGGAATGTATCAAAAGGATCGATCCTTAAGTAAAAGTATCGATCTTTTCTGGGGGTTTTCTTACTGAGTAAAAAATCTCAATTATTATAGCGCCACTTATTATATAAATATTTACTTAAATAGGAACACGAATGGGAACTATAATATCCTTCTCCTGTATCTCCGCTAATGGGTCAGCGTTAGCTCACGACTCAGTACACTCTTAAAACAAACGGTTCTATATAGAACCAAAAATGGTTCTATCGAGCGCTTCATATATGGAACCCCAAAAAGGTTCTATATAGAACCATTTTAAGGGTTCATTAAATAGAACCCCAAATGGTTCTTTGAATTCAAGTTAGATGGTTCTATTTAGAACCATTTAAGGGTTCTTTTTTTATTATTGAATTATTGCTACTTATTAATGAATAAAAAATAAAACCAATCCACACAATTCAAATTGTTTAAATTTATTCAATCCATTATACAAAATATTTTTTAAATAATACTTAAAATTGCACCTCTGCATACTTTGCATTGGACAGCAGATCTACCTTAACAGTTTAATGACATTCAACAATGTAATTGTAATGATTTCACTTTTATACGCTTTTTTACTGTTTGAGCAAATACAGAGCTTAACTTTCACACATCTCTAAACGGAAGAGAAATATATCACAATGCAGATGGAAACAATACACAAAACAATATCAATGCATCTATTAAATAACACTACAATTTCAAAAAGTGGATGGTACATGTATGTATTGGTCATCACAACATCCATTTTTATACATAATTTTTAACCTCACATCAAGCAGGTCACTGGTTCGAGTCCCGACTGGGCCAGTTGGCATTTCTGTGTGGAGTTTCCAAGTTCTCCCAGTTTTCTTGTGGGTTTCTTCTGGGTGCTTCGGTTGACCCCACAGTCCAAAAGCATGTGTACGGTATAGGTGAATTGGCCATAGTGAGTGAATGTGTGTAGATGTAAGAGAATATGGGTGTTTCCAAGTGCTGGGTTGTGGCTGGAAAGGGCAGATGAATTGGTGATTCACTCCACTGTGGTGCCTCTGATAAATGAGGAAGTCGAAGGGTAGCGAGTGAGTGTTGTATACTGACACTTCAAGCCTACAGTAGGTGGAATCAGGAGAGCTGTTGAATCCTGGATGGTGTAGGACCTTTGGATTTCTGTAAAACAATATTTTAATGTTGAGTACTTTTAACCAATTAACATAAGTCATCAAATAGAATTACAGTTATAATCAATATTAAAGTGTGTGTGTGTTTGGAGGATATGGGATGTAATATAGGGAATAGTTACCTTCTGCAGTTTCCTCTGCTGGTCCAATGAGACTGTCATGGAGCACTTCCTTCTTTCCTTCCCTTTTTTGGGCTATTTGTTTTAATGATGTTTCTGTGTACTTCACCAAGTTTTCAGCATCCTAAATCCAAAAAAACATTTTGTTTACTTCATGTGTAAGTTTCCAAATAACACATTTTCAGCAATACAAGTTCATTAAACAAGTTCATTAAAATCTCAAAACTATTTAACACACAATGTAACAGTGTTTACTCACAAGCTCTGGCACTCCAAGAAGAAAAAAAACTGCTCCATTAGTTCTGCAAACCCCTCCATAATCTGTACTCTGGAAAAGGGTCTTTCATTCGGTTCTTGACTTATGAGTATCTGGTGTCGCATTCAAAGTTCATCACAATCTGAGGTAGGAAGACAGCATTTTAGAGTGTGTAAATATGAATTTATATCACAGAATTAATCTACCTTTGACATAAACTGTATTGAACTGAACTTACCTTGTGTTAAGTTCCTCAGAGTACAGTTCACTTCCTTTTCATCCCATTATTTTGTTTCATTTGCGAGATGATTGATGAGCTCACCACTGAAATCCTTTCATTTTTAAATTTGTTTTGCAGACATTGCAACAAATCCTGTAGGCAAATTTACACTTTATTTCAATACATATTTTTTTCTCTGCAGGACTTTTAAATAAGCAATGACCCTAATATTCTCACTGTACAAACAGCAGCAATAAGTAATAGAACATTTTTGTGATAAAAATATTATTTCAGTACACAACAACCAAGTCTGACATATGCATGTTATAAAATACAATATTTACCAGGTGTCCTTGTTGATGATAATTGTGCCACAATTATGGATGTAACACATGTCCTTCTTTAAGCTGGGATCTTTCCTCTTCAAAGCTACTTGTGTCCTGCAGACCAAGGTTGGGAACTTAATATGGATCCAATTACTCTTTCTGTAATCATGAATACAATGTTAAAGTCTTTTATAATATTCATTTCATCATACTTAATAAATACAGTTTGTTTAGATTTAAAAACAATGATACATACCAAGCACAAGATTTATGACGCAGTTGTTTCCAGGCTATTTGAAGAAAAGCAAGATATACATTAAAATATGAATTTTAAACTTATTTAGCACAATATATACATATGTAGCCTATGAAACAATGAAAACCATTAGAAAATTGCTGCATTAGAAACAATTTTGTTTATCACAAGCTAACACAGTAAAAACCATACCATAGGTACGATACAGTACAGCAGATTTCACACAGCACTTACTTCTAGCAACAGTTCTCCCAGATGCCATGGGTGGAAGAAGATGAATGAGGATCTTCAGCATAGAGTAACACAGCTCATCTTGAAGAAGTGAAGATGCAGGTCACATGCAAAATAAGAATTAAATTTATTAAAATGAATTAATATGTATTTGTAATAATTACTTTATCATAAATTGAAAATTAAAATTTACATTATGTTTTCTTGTTTAAACTATGTTTACAAAAGTGTGCACAGGCAACAGACATTTTGGCTGAAGTTCATACCATCATGCTCATTGTCAGACTTCTCCAGCAAGTATCTGATGTCATTTTTCCTCTCCAAGGACACTATTCCCTTGAGATTTGGAATTATGTTCCTTTCCCGTTTCTGGATTGACAAATCCTCTTTCCCATCTGCAAGCTTGGAAAATTCAATGTCTACCTTCAAAAAAAAACAAACAAAAAAAACAATAATTTCCTATTTAAATTAATGTAATAATTTGCAAACAAATACAGCTTACATTGACTTAAAAAAACACTCACATGTTTCTTTACAAGGTCATTGACAGCAACTTTATCAATAACCTTTCTTAAGGAAATAGACAGTGTCTTTGTCTCTTCGTGTTCTCTCAGGATTGTATTTTCTTCAAGCAGTGTCACCAATCTATTTGTGGTGCCAGTCTGAGTTCTATCTGTTCAATGACATTAAGAAATGACAAAAACATTTTATTTATTTAAATATTTACTATTATATAATATTAAAAGTGAAAGACATTATTCATTTACCCATAATGAATGCACACTTCTTTCTGATGAATCAGGGATGTTGCTTGTAATATATTATATTTAAAATTTGTCATGCTCCATGCCAACTGTGAATAGTTTTCTCCATGTTTCCTTTCCGTCTATGAGCAGTTGCAAGAGCTCGGTGTAGAAGTGTTAGAGTAACTGTAATTTGTTCCTCGACTTACTTTATCTAAGTAAAAGGGAAAGAAATCCATATATACACAGCACAGTGAAAAAACAAATACATGTAACAGTGTACAACAATACAAAGCATATTTTGAATAGTATGTGACTAGACGGGTGGCCCAAAATGGCGCGCAAGTTTGATTACAATAAAGGTTTTCATATTTAGACATTTTTTTATGAATTTGCTCACACCAAGGCGCCATTTGTTGTCTGTCCGCAGCACCCAGCTAACCTTAAGTCTCGGGCTGATACACAAATTACTGTCCAAGGGCATCATCATTAAATAGCATTATGATTACGTAACGTTATAGAATGTCTCCGGCGTGAGATAACGTTACCTCGAGTTCAGAGACGCCGACGCTTTACGTTAGCTTGCGACAAAGTTAATAGGTCACCCGTGTAGTACGATACACAGACAACATAGTAGAAAAAACAACTTCTAGGACAACAAACACAAAACATTCTTAAGCAAAGTGGAAAAATATTGACTGTCGTAGACGAATTGTAATTAATTTCACTCACCTGAGGCAGAGAGCTTCATATCCGACAGGGCCGTGGGAGCGATGGTTGAAAATGAACGTCACTGCGCATGCACTTAGCGCGCGCGCGCGCACGTTCACAGCGCGTACATTTCACCCAGGTATACTCAAATACTTATTTTATATTGCCAACATGATAATTAAATTACATAAATACAGTAGACATCGCCCTTTGACTACAGGTAAAATAAATGTGCATTTTATACAGTATGTGTACTGCTTAAATGTAGTAAAACCAAACAGAAAGGGATTTTGGTTTAACACAGCCATTGTGTAAACAGCTAAGCACAATATTAACACACAACGTGTCTGTAGCAACACAAGATGTGTTAGGAACTGTTTAACACATATTTTGTGTTTTTTTTTAGCACATCATTTTTAAGAGTGAAGTTATCATAATTATTAGTTTAAAATAAATTATTAAACCTGCATGAAACAAAAATCCTATCATACATTGATTACGTTTTTGACCATAGCAGTCATTTTATTAGGTTTTGACTCGAAAAGCTTTGTCTCTCTGTGTTATAGCTTATTATTAGTTTATAATCTTTACTATATAAGTATGTTATAAATCAGAAATTATAGAACCATTTTAATCAAAAAGGTTCTTTGCACTCAAAGGGTTCTAAATAGAACCATTTTTTGGGTAAAAGGTTCTACTGGCCAAGTATAGAACCCTAGGGTTCTATATAGAACCTCAAGGAACCTTTTTTTTTTAGAGTGTAGTACAGACACTACACACACTCAGCGCAGGTTGTAAAACTTTGGCAGAATCCTTTAAGGAATCCGGTCATTGTCCAGCTAACCCAGTGGGAATTATTTTACAAAAAGTGGAGTCGAGTTCAATACAGACAGCCAGTTTATATAAAGTTTTACCTGATATATGTTCATATGAACACACAGATGCACACACTGTAAATATAATATGCTGAGGGGGAATCATTATATATGATTCTTTGTAATATTAATATGCCAAAGCTGAGGGGGAATCCTACTCTAAACTCTGTAATTTATGTAATTTGGCATATATCAGATTTGTGTTACATTTCACAGGGTTCAGAATAATAGACTGTAGACCACTCAAGTAAAGACTAAGTAGTTTAGTTTAAATAGTTTTAAATAAACTTGTTTATCAAATAAAATACAAAGTTTAGGTACACATAATAACTGGGAGAGATGTACTTTTTTAAATAAACAAGGTTTCTGCAGTCTATTATTTTTCGTTATATATGGTGCCATGCAATTATAGTTCTGTTATTTAAATAAATGTAAAAAGGAATCATGTGTTTTGTGTTTAATTGAATAATAATAATAATGGTGATGATAATAATAATTATAATATTATAATAATAATTATATAATAATAATAATTATAATAAAGGTGATAACCATTTTTTAAAATCACAATAAAATATTTAATTAAAGTATCGGTATCGATACTTGTTTTGAATTACTTGGTATCGGATCGGAAACAAAAATACTGGTATCGCCCATCCCTAAAATGCAACAAGACATGTTTCAAGTTTAAGTAAAACATACTGGTTTGATCACTGTTTGTCCAAAAGTACTGGTTAGAGTAAAAAAACTGGATTTCCCATCACTAGTGGGAAATACACTATATATTGGGCTAAAAGTTTATCGCTGAAAAAAAAACCCTCTTAAATATATAGTATGCTCTTTAACACTCGTGGATTAAAATGTACTCCAGTTTTAACACTGAACAACACCATAAAAATCACACTGTATATTTAACACTGGAATTTTTGCTGTGTAGCTAGAAATAAACTCCGAGAAGAGACTATTAGTAAATATTTTAAATTTACAAGCTACAATCTTGTAATTCTGAGCATATACTTGGCAGTTCAATTAATATCTTCCAGTTCTGTATTTTGTCTCATGTTTCTGACTTCAAAAACAACATAGCAGTTGTAAGTTTATACTTCATAATTCTTGTAATCGTTTTTGTGAGACTCAATACTGCATGATAAAAGAAAAAACTAAAACTGCAGTTACAGATATTCGTTATTCTTGCCCCAACAGGCTTCCAAAGAAAAGCCATTCTGAGTTTGTATCTCACAAATGTATTTCCATAATAAAACACACACACACACACATACACACACAGCGCAGAGCATTACAGTGTATTCCTGAGTCTTCCACTCACTAAGCAAGTGGAGCACAATGCCACCTAATTTGTGAAGCAGATCCATCTGACATCCCTCTAGGCTGCTATTTGGGATTATGATGTTTTTAATGCGCTTGCCAGAGTAACTGATTGCAATCAGCCGGACAGAAGCACGAGGTTTCCATCACGCGGAATCATATACTTTAGGCTGATGTTGAGATTGCCATTTTGAAGTGGGTAAATCCTTGACCAATCAGGGCATAGGAATGACTGTGATCTACTGTTAAGTCACGACTACAAGCAAACGAGATGTCAAAAACTGCTGCCTTGAATGTGAATAGGGTAAGCAAAATTAATATTTTTCATCATGTTTCCCCTGTTGATCGATTGCGTTTAAAATCTCGGACATCTTTTTTGTTTCAAGTTTTCTAAAATGTTGTTAGAATATGTAAATAAGGCATTATTTCATTCTATTTCTTAATTATGCACCAATTTGCATACATTTTGAGTACAAAAATCTGAACATTTGATGAAGTCAGGTTTGAAGTTTTTGTTAAATTTTTTTGCAAAAAGGGATTTTGGGAATCTTTTTTTGTATCGTGCCATAATTCAGAAAATACTAATGACAGCCAAAAAAAAAAACATTGGAGAAATATAATCAAATTATGTTTGATCATTCCCCCAGTAATTTTTCTTTAACGTAAAAAGCAGTTCATTGACTTTTACAAGTGTTATTTGCCTGTACTTTAAAAAAAGGAAGGAAACCCATTGCTTTAAAACAATTAGTTGACTTTACCTAAAAAGGTGAATGAACTTGTTGCTTTTAGACTGAATAGGTGACTTGAGTAAATGCTATTGCTTTTAAAGTGATTAGTTGACTTTAAACAGGGAGTAAAGTTGCTTTTAAAGTGATTAGTTGACTTTAAACAGAGAGTAAACCAGTTGCTTTTAAAATGATTAGTTGACTTTAAACAGAGAGTAAACCAGTTGCTTTTAAACCGATGAGTTGACTTTAAACAGGGAGTAAAGTTGCTTTTAAAGTGATTAGTTGACTTTAAACAGTGAGTAAACCAGTTGCTTTTAAACCGATGAG
>CAIGQQ010004470.1:3612935-3635629 GCA_903798035.1 Danio albolineatus
TATATATACATATTATTTTTGGGATTTTTTATTTATGTATATATATATATACATACCTGTAGATGATTGTAAAAACGTTGCCTGGTCTGATCATCATGTCAACTCCATAGCCTACCTGAGTATTGTTGCTAACCCCTTTATGACCACAGTGTACCCATCTTCCTTATGCCATAATGTCATAAAGCGTAAATCATCTCAGACTGGTTTTACTGGTTCACAGTACTCAAATAGCCTCCACAATCACTAGAACTCAACCCAATAGAGCACCTTTGGGATGTGTTGTAACGGGAGATTATCATCATGGATGTGCAGCGTACAAATCTGCAGCAACTGCGTGATATTATCATGTCAATATGGCCAAAAAATTCTGAGGAATATTTCCAGTACCTTTTAAAAATCCATACCACGAAGGATTAAGGCAGTTCTGAAGGCAAAAGGTGTACCTAATTAAATGGCCGGTCAGTGTGTATGTGCATATACAGTATATATATATGTATATATATATATATATACTGTGTATGTATATATACTGTGTATGTATATACTGTATATAGGTGTATGTATTTGTGTATATTTCTCTTTTTTATTATATATCTTTGAAGTTAATTTAAATGTCAAATTGCTAATTCTTATTTGTATTTGTATGTTTCATTTTATATATCAGAAATCATTTGAATGTGCAGATTTGGTGAACAGTTATTATACTGCATTCATGATTTTAAGTTTGTGATCTGATGTAAAGGCGGTCAGTGTTGGGCTTTTGTCTGCCGATTTAAAACCTTCTCTTTAACTCTTGGTCTGACGCACATTTATTCCTCAAGCAAACTCTGTTTACTGACAGCCTTCCAGCATTTCTCTCACAGCTCAACAACACAGACACACAACACACTGATGACGAACAACATCACGAGAGAGGCACCACGGCAACAGACTGGGGTTATAATAGAGTATATAGTAGATCAATTAGGATTAAATTAACACAAAAAATGTAGCATATCTAGAAATAGCAGTTACGACAAAGAATGTTCGTAATATTATATAAATTTGTCAGTGACAACAGTGATGACAAGTAACAGTTATTGTTGTTTTAAATACAGTTATAATAATAATAATTAATGCTTTTTCATTAATGCTTTGAACACCACTACTGCCTCTACTAATTAGAAATAGAAATAATAATCATGTTCATCAGTCTTAATATAAACACTTGATCAACTTTTCAACTAAATGTTTTCTTAGTTTTTTTCTCAGTGTATGTTTGTTTCATGAAGTGAAGGTTTACCTGATTTGCCTCCAGCATCTGATGGCATTCAGTGTGTTCCGGTTCACCTCTGATGTGATGAATCACTGCTTTAATCACTCACAAGGACTGCCATGTAAAGCCCAGATTGAAGGATGTTTCCGTCATCATAATGAGCAGCGCAACCTCGTGTTTTCATTCAATAGACTCATTCAATCCTGTCCCTGTGTTTCCTTCCATTCACACAATTATTATTTTATTAATATTATTCATTATTAACAACACTACTGCTAATATTAATAATATTAAAGATAATTAACATCATATACGACTGTTATATGCAAATTATAATATAATAATTCATTGTGAGGTGAATTTATGCCTTTATGCTATAAGATGTCAAATGAATCTCTGGTGTCTTCTGAATGTGCCTGTGAAGTTTCACCACAGATCATTAATTATAGCTTGTCAAATCTGCCCCTATTTCAGTGTGAGCAAAAATCTTAGAGTATATAAAGATATAGATATACACTCCCAGAAATAAAGGTACAAAATCTGTCACTGTGGTGGTACCTTTTCAAAAGGTACATTTTTGTTCCTAACAGATTCTTTTAAAGGTACCTAATAATACCTAAAGTACAAATCTTTACCTCATAGTACCTTAATGCTTTGTTTCCACTGAGTGGTGTAGTACAGTATGGCACAGTTTGGTATGGGTCACCTTTATCAGACTTGTGTCTCCACTGCCAAATAGTACCAATGGTACCGTTTTGGTAGGCATGGCATATGACTGTAGTCGACGCCGTTCTCGCTTCAAGTTCACTTATCGAGAGGCACTTCTTACTAAAGCTGTTGATCAATGATAATGCAAAATAGCCTAATGTAACATCTGTTATTAAATAAAATACAATCTCTGAAATGTTACCAAAAAATATTCAAAACATACATTTAGGTATTATTTGGGTTCATAAACAATACGAAACATATACAGTCAGTACAAACCTCTTATTTTTATTCTTCACCAGCAAATGTACCGTTAACATCTTGTTAAAAAGTCATTCCGAGTTCATAATAGTACAAAAGGCGGTGATAATGATTAAACATGGCAGTTTGGTCATGTTTTAGGTTGCTGGAAGAATCATTTGCTCCTTTGTTTTTTCACGGTTCCCTCTCGCTTTTGTCCGTTTCTTAAAGGATATTTAGAAGCACTTCAATAATCACACGCACTTTATTATCATTAGCTCAAAAAGTTTATTTTCAAATATAGATGCGCGGCAAGTGCGCAAGCTCTCTAGAGAAAGTGAAACCACTCTCACTCAACAACAGGACACATGGCAAATTCTGCTCTTCTTGGCTTTGTGGCTTTTTTTCAACATGACAACAGGGTTTGTTTGAGCTTAGGTCGACCATGGCTTGTTATCATTTGTATATATTATTACCATGTAATGTGTCGGCTGTGTATTTACTAGTTTCCTGTGTTTTTATTCTCCTGACCTGTGCATGCGCTAGTGGTATTTCTCTATAAACTAATTGTATTCAGCTGTGTATCTCGCTCCGCCTTTTGGGTACCCCTTAGTTGTGCTAGGTACCTCTTGGAAAGGATACCCAAAAAGTGGTATGGTACGATTTGCTTTTTGTTACCTTCTGATAGTAGAAACAGACTTAAAAGCATACCGAACTGTACCGTATCTTACCATACCACTCAGTGGAAATGGGGCATAAAAGTACCAAAGTGAACCTTAAAGGTACAAAGGTGTACCCTAAAGGTACTGTTGTGCAGCTGTAAAGTACAAAAGTGGACATTTTAAAAAGATACTGCCCCAGTGACCGCTTTCGAACATTTATTTCCCGCTGTAGTGTCCTTGATGTCAACTGTGGGTTTCTTAATTGCACAAATCAAGCTTTAAAAGGGCCAACCGTCACCATCGTGTGTCTGTGCGTTGACCGCACATCACTTCTGGACAGTTGAAAATGGGCATGGCCGGAAATGCCTGGTTGTACTTGCATACGTATTTTTTTTTCTTTGATTAAAATGCTAAGGAACACTCCAAATTTAAGGGCTCCTTTAAAGGTACGAGTCCACCGAATCGTTTTTGCACTGCACTTTATGCATTTTATACAGTTACAGTTAAAGAAGTCCCCACAGCGGTTTTTAGAACAGTGCTCATATTTCTGCAGTGAAAAAAAACGCTTTAGTGGACACGCACCCTAAAAATCACCTAGAGTTAAACAGAGTTTCATAAAATTTGAACCCATTTAGCTGATCTCCGGGGTCTGTCAGGAGCACTTTTAGCTTAGCTTAGCATAAATGATTGAATCTGAACTATACTCTCATTCGTAATAATCAAGACTTATTAATTGAGAAACATTGCTGCTGTACCATGGCTGTAGCAGGCGAAATGACATTATCCAATAACCTTGCTGGGGATACCTACCTTTAGTTACCTATCTGGGGAATAATTTTAGGTGTTGTGTAATATCATTCACAGGTTATGAAATTGTCCCCCTTTTAAAATCAGCCCCATTGGCCAGTCGATGAATTGCAGTTTCATTCACTTCTTTATTGGCTTCCCCAGGAGGTTTCTGCGTGGCAAAAACACATCTCTTTAAATGCAAATGAACTGCTGCTTTTCAGGAGTATGCAGAGCCTTAACTTGCTATTCTGACAGAAGCAACAAAACAAACAAATACCAAGCAGGCAAAATATAAATTAACAGGGTTACCAGTAAGTCGTTACAGCTTCTAGATGTTTTTGAACGATTACAAGTGGATACATTTATGACTTTGTTATGGAGTAAGGTTGATTAACCTCAGACTATCTGCACTGGTGTCTGTTTCATGTGCTGCCGTTTCAAAAAAAATGTTTCCATATTTGCACAATTCTCTTATATTTACAGAATATATCAGTCACCTCACTATACAATCTATAGCAAATATGCATTTATGAATCAAACTGTGTTCCCACTGTTGATGGGTTTCCTCAGGGGGCTATGAATTCCCCCACAGTCCAAAGACATGCGCGTTTAGAATCAGAATCAGAATCAGAATCAGTTTAGGTGAGTTTAGGTGAATAGGATGAACTAAATTGTCCGTAATATATGAGTTTGTGTGTGAATGAGAGAGTGTATGGTTTTTCCAATCATTGGGAGTTTGAGATTTAGTGTTCCCTCAGTGCAGGGATGTAGCTAGAAGACTATCCGCCACACAAAACGTTACCAGAGTAATTGGCGGTTCATTCCGCTGTGGTGACCCCTGATAAAATCGGTGAATAAGCTGAAGGAAAGTGAGTGAGTGAGTGAATCACACTGATGATTGTGAGAGTTTTCTTTGGTCCCTGTGAAAACAACCAGAGACAATTCCAACCTTAGCCACATTAGCTGTAAAACATGTTAACAAGCGCATAAAAAGGTCATTTGAAAACCCTCTTCAAATATGCTTTTTCTGGGTTTAAAGTTAGAACACAAAGTGCTGGGTTTGACCCTTTTTTTAGAAATATAACTAAGCCGACTCTCATTGGTGAACAGTTTGCCATTTAACACACAAACACACACACGCACACACACACACACACACACACACACACACACACACACACACACACAGCGCTGGTCTAAGGGTAGACTGAGAGCAGATTAGAGGAGCTGGAGTGTCAGTGAGTCTGCAGGCCAGTCTCAGGCTTCCAGCGAGACCTCAAACGCTCCACAAGAGCAGGACCTCATGTCAGCCTTCATCCACCATCACCCCTGCTGACTGGAAGAGTACTTCAGCACTTTGTTCTTCCAGAAGTTTGTCTGCTTAGTGTTTCTGCCTTAAAGAACTTCTCAAATCTCTGCCGTTTTTTGTTTTTTTTAAATCAATTTTGAAATGTTGTGAATTTAGATGCTGACAGTGAAGTCACATTTTATCCCTGACCCAAACTCATACTCTTGGTCAGTCTCACTAGAAGCGATACCGCTCCGGCCTGAAGATAATTATTTAAATGACATAAAATTACCCATTCATTTCATTTTGTTAACGTCTACCACCCCCAACCCTAAAACCAACCCTCACAGTTATGTAAAATCAGCAATTATACCAAGTATTATTCATATATTTATTAAATTACCCTCACAGTAATGTAAAAACAGTTATTATTGTTGCACGATATTATTGTAATAATATAAATAATTCTCATTTAATTACAGCTGCAGATGTCTCCATTCAAGATATTCCTTTCCCTTACGATTCACCTCACTATCGCAATTCTTTGTAAGCCGATTTAAAAATTAATCGGTGTATTTTAAAATAGATTCATTTTTTTTTTTCTTAGACATGGTAAGGTAGCTATTGCTCTTAATCAACCAGAGGACGACATGTAGTTGTTTACTGTATTAACATTAGATGACATTGTATCCATTTTAAACTGGTGCGAAAAAATGAAACAAGTGATCCATTTGCACCAGCAGAGAGAGAGAGAGCACTATGTGCATATTGACGCTAATTTAAAAAGCCTTTGCAACTGCATCGTCATTGTGTGACCTGCGTCATCATTACAATGCACATTCAGCTAAAGTCTGTATATCCTGTAACCAAGGGCTGTCAAACTCAATCTAAAGATTCTCAATAATATTTAGATCTGGGGACTGTGCAGGCCATGAGAGATGTTCAACTTCACTTTTTATGTTCATCAAACCACTCTGTCACCAGTCCTCCTGTTTGTATTGACACATTATCATCCTGATAAACGGCACTGCCTTCAGGATACAATGTATTGGGTGCACATGGTTCTCCAGAATGGTTCAGTAGTCCTTGGCAGTGACACAGACGTCTAGCACAAGTATTAGGCCTAGGGAATACAATGATATTGCAGGCCAATCCATCATTGATCCACTCCAATGCTTCACTCTGGGCATGCAACAGTCTGAGTGGTAAGTTTCTTTGGGGCTTCTCCACATGATAACTTTCCTGGACGTGGAAATAACAGTGAAGGTGCACTCATTAGAGAACAATACATGTTTCACATTGTCCACAGTCCAATATTTTCCTTACTGCCACTATTTAAGATCATGTTTGGCATTGGCACAAGTGACCAAAGGTTTGGCTGTAGCAGCCTGACCATGTATATTGATTCTGTGGAGCTCCACAATAGACCGTCCAGCTTAGTTTTATTTTGCAGATCACAGGTCAGTGTTGTGCCTATGACTTCTGCACAATGTTTGTTGATCTGTGGAGCAGCAGTTGTCAGGGTTTTGGTCTAGCGTTTGCAATTCAAGTGATCTAAAGAGACACTGATGGTGACTTTAAAGCAGAGAATTCCTGTGGAGACGCTTGGAGAGGCTGAGAATGAGCTGCTGCGCTTCATCACAGTGAAGTAAACGCAAAGCAGCGTCTTGTGGATCCTGCATCTGATTGGCTTTGACAGGGAATCTGAACGGGAAACAGCCGTAAACCTCAAAGATTATTTCATGGGAAGATGAAGCTGATATAAGGAGGCAATCAGGCAGAGAAATGAAAACAGGTAAAGCTGGACGCAATTTTCTCTCATCATCTCTCATAATCTATAATCGCAAGCGAGAGGAGGAGGAGGAGAGAGAGAGAGTGAGGGAGAGAGAGGGAGAGAGAAGCTGGTTTCTGTGGCCTATTCTAATCAGATTTAGCCCATGTATGTGTTCAATCAGTGCTCTTCAGGTATATTCATCTGAACAGATGTATGATGGGACAGATCAGCGCTCACCTCAGGCTGCCGATCTCGTTTTAATGTATTTTGTAATATAATAAAAGCTCTCTAAGTGGAAGTGTTGTTTGTTTGTGTTATTGCTATCAGGAATCGCAAGGTTTCTTGAAAACTACTCAATTATTCCACATTTATTTAAACAAAAGAATGACTTTCCAGACATGTTTTATGAAACAGATTCATTTATTTATATGTATTTTTTTGGTTTATTTACATTTTAATTGGTTTATTTACTTCTTTAAAGATTTAATAAATCTCTGTATCGTTTCTTCATTCATTCTTGCTTTGATAGTTCTTTCATTTATTCTTAATTTTCCATTCTTTTGTTTGTTTACTCTTTTCTTTATTATTTTATTAAATATTTTTGTCTGTCTTTCTTTCCTTTCCTTTCTTTTCTTCTTTCTTTCCCTTTCCTTTCCTTTCTTTCCTTCTTCCCTTCTTTCTTTCTTTCTTTCTTTCTTTCTTTCTTTCTTTCTTTCTTTCTTTCTTTCTTTCTTTCCTTCCTTCCTTCCTTCCTTCCTTCCTTCCTTCTTTCTTTCTTTACTTTCTTTACTTTCTTCCCTTTCTTTCTTTTTTCTTTCTTTCTTCCCATCCTTCCGTCCGTCCATCTTTCTTTCTTTCCTTCCTTCCTTCCTTCCTTCCTTCCTTCCTTCCTTCCTTCCTTCCTTCCTTCCTTCCTTCCTTCCTTCCGTCTGTCCGTCCTTCTTTCTTTCTTTCTTTGGTAATTGCTTGTTTATTTTCTTTTGTTCTTTCTTTCATTTTCTTTCTTTTTTTGTTCCTTAATTGTTTTCTCTTTCTTTCTTGGTACTTTCATTTGTTCTTTATTTTGTTCTTTCTTTCATTTTCCCCTTCTTTTGTGTTTGTTTTTTCTTTGTTTTGTTTGTTCTTACATATTTAGTTTTTTCATGTTTAATTCTCTTTTGTTTTTTCCAATTGTTTGTTTGTTTGTGTTCGTTTCCGCACCCTCTGTATTTGAAGATTTGAATTGCTTTTTCAGCCGTTTGACTAGTTGACTTTGAAAAAACTGTTCTTAAAAAGGTTATTCTTTGTAGTAGTTACAGTATTTACTTGCTGTATCTAAAAGTTGTGTTGTTGTTTTTTTATTTATGATTTGATTGTAATATTTGCAATTTAAAAATGTGAATTGTTTTTGTCTGACCTCTTTTTCAACACAGTATACACTACAGTATACATGTTTATATATGCATTGTGTCAAGTTTGCATAATGTTTTCTGCATGTTGATCTTTAAATCACCACATTTCTTCCACAAGAAAAAAATAGAAATGCTTCCAGTGTATATAAAGTCTACGTTAATTCCATTTGATTAATGAGCTATAAATATTCATCATGCATATGGAAATGAGCAGTGCTTCCGCTGAGTTTCCTGAGTGTTGTATTTATTTTGGCCCCTGTCAGCTACTGTAGTGCATTTGTGTTGAATGGACTCCGTAAGCATGATTATTTCTGTCAGAACACTAGAGTTCACTTCTGTCTGTCTTGTGTTCTTTTCTTTTCGTTTGTTTTTCTTTCGCTTGTTCTTTCTTTCTTTTGTGTTTCTCATTCCATCTCATGTTCTTTTTTTCCTTTCTCTTTTGTTCCTTATTTTCTTGTTCTTTGTTAGTTCTTTCTTTTAGTTGTCTCTTACCAATTTGTTCTTTTTTTATTTTTTCATTTAGTTTGTATGTTCTTTTCTCTGTTCTTTTATTAAATCTTTTTGTTGTGTCCATCTCTCTACCCATCTCTCATTTATCTTTGGTCTTTCTTAATAATTTCTTTAATACTTTTATTTCTTTCATTCATTTGTTTGGTTTTGTTTTTCTTTTGTTTCATTTTTTCATTTTTATATCTCTTTGTCTTTGTTAGTTTTTCATGTGTTTTTTTCTTTTGGTTACTTTCTAATTCTTTTGCTCTTTTCTTTCTTTTATTAATTCATTTTGTGAAATTAAATTAGTTTGATTCTTCAGTTCTATTTTTGTTAGGGTTTTTTCATTTGTTTGTTTTGTTTGATTGTGGTTAAGTTGTTCTTTCTATTTTTTTCTTCTTTTTCTTTCTTTCTTTCTTTCTTTCTTTCTTTCTTTCTTTCTTTGAGTTCCTCTTTCATTTCATAAATCTTTTCTTTTTATTTACTTGTTTTAGTTCTCTCTTTCAAATTTGTTCTTTCTTTTCTTTTTTCATTTATTAATCATTTTTGTTCTCTCTGTTTATATCTATCATCTATCTTTCTTTAATACTTTTTCTTTTGATTAATTTTCCATTCTTTTGTTTTTTTGCTCTTCTTTGTTCTTTTATTAACTACTTTTGTTATTTTCGTCTTCAGTTTTATTTTTGCTAGCTTGAGCTTCCTTCATTTGTTCTCCTTTTTGTTCTTTTTTGTTGATTTATTCTTTTTGTTTTCCCCATTTATTTTCTTTAGTAGTTTTATTTTGATCTTTCTCTCATTTTTCCATGTTGTGTTTTTCTCCTTTTCTTTCTTTCTTTCTTTCTTTCTTTCGTTCTTTCTTTCTTTCTTTCTTTCTTTCTTTCTTTCTTTCTTTCTTTCTTTCTTTCTTTCTTTCTTTCTTTCTTTCTTTTGTCTTGTTATTTTATAGATCTTTTTGTTCATTTTTCTGTTGTCAGTTAGTTTGTTTGTATTTTATTATTTGTTTGTAATAATTCTCGTTCATTCTCTCCTAATTTTTGTTCCTTGGTGGTTGTTTTTCTCATTTGTTTTTCTTTCTTTTCTTTCACTTTTTCCATCATTCTTTCATTCTTTTTCCCTTCCAAAAAAAGCACAGTTCTGATTGCTGATGTAAAATTTGTTATCACATAGTATATCGTTACGGTTCTCTGTGATTTTATTGCACTGTTTTTAGTACTGTGCTTTTGATCGACAGTTACTTCTAATTATTAGCTGTGTTTTTAATAATATTAATAGAGGCCCACAAATTAACCACTTTTAAAAACACTTTTGGTTTGTAAAGCTTGTGCACAAAATATCTCCTCTGCATCACAGGGGAGCCACTGAATTTGTAAAAAGGATTCGCAGGTACTATATATAGGCCCGTCGCTGGAGAAAACATGTTCAGGTGAAAAAATCCCTGAATATTTCAATGTTTCAGACCACAATGTGCCTTTTCTGTCTGCATATTACATAAGCTGTGTGTGACACACTCGTCTCTCATTCCCAATCCCTCCCTCACACTTAGCTTTAAAAAAAAACTGTCTTTCTTTCATAATTCAACAGTACCTTCACCTCTCGGAGCGACACATATGTGCTGTCATTTTAGTCCCAAAATCGAAATGGACTTTTCTTGTTTGAAGCTGAGAAATCCACTCTGAGCACCTTTGATTGGAGATACGAGGTGATGCATATCAGTCTTCTGAATCTGAAATGAGCTTCACGGAGGAAGAGGGTTATTTAAGAAGGATATAAGCAAATGCTTTTATCACCACCGCCTTGAAAGCTTTTCATATTACATAAGCAATCATGTAGAAGCTAAAAATCTGTTGGAACTGATTTTAAAGTCTGTTTGAGTCTGAGACGTGGCCCATGCTCTGGGTACAACATGTGCGGGCAAACCGAGTTCATATCTGGTTCATGGCTTTTTCAGATTTTGGTAAAAAAGATGTGTTTTGTGGGTTTTACTGGTTTACTATACTGTAGGAAAACCTTGCTGCCTTAAATTTTTAGTTGAGTCACAATCACATAAGTACTGCTGACCCTTCTGCAAGAGTTTTTTTTTAATGTGACCGTTATTTAGAACTCATCACTTTAAAGTTTCCATGGCGGCATGCATGTCTCTAACATGGCGCTGAGGATTTATATGTGTATCGTGTTTAGTTTTTTTTCCTCCTTTTCTGCAAACATTGACAAACGTCCTAATAAATTCTGTAATATCAGATATTCCAATTCTCAAATATATGTAAGAACATGTAATTTGCCTTTTAAACAGCTTAACAATGATCATAATATTCGATTTATGATGTTTAATGGGTGCCCCCAACTTTAGTTTACGCTGCTGAAGAGATCAGAGCTGCTGGATATACAAGATGATAATTCATTATTTTCTCCTGAAATACATGAAAGGGGCTGTTTAACTGAGAGAGGAATAGAGTAAACTTTCTGTTTAAATAAACAATGTGTATCTTGTGTGAATAAAGCAGAACGTGTAATTATATTTTAAAATAAATATTATTGCTGTCAGACATTAGGTATGGGCTGGTATAAGGGGCTGACGGCATGATATCCTTGGATAAAAATTTCACGGTATTGTGATTACTAGGGCTGTAACGATACACCAAACCCACGATTCGGTTTGTATCACGATTTTTGACCCACGATTCGATTCTTATCACGATTTTTTTTCGTGAGGGGTGGAAATTTTTTTTTTTAAACAATATTTTTTATCAAATAACATTTGCAAAATCTTTATAAACTGAACACCAAAGAACAAGATTAACCATGCAAATTATTAACTATATAAATAGCCCAATATAAAATAAATAAATAGACAAAGCTATAACAGTTCTGTTTTTTTTGTAACAAAATACTGTTGAAAAACAAACAGAACTAAACTCCATTGTGGAGATGATTCGAGCATGTTGAAAATTCTTTTTCAATCAAGTTTTCTTACATTTAAGAGATGTAAACTTTGCCTGACAAATGTGGCAGCATATGGAGGAAACACAACTAATTTATACAAAGCGCACAAGAATGAGGCTGCCAAAATGGGCAATGGAGCGCAGAAGTCAGACGAACAGGTGCAGCCATCAATTAGTGATGCATTTAAGCGATGCACAAAATATAGGAGGGACAATGTGAGGTGGAACAAATGCACTGATGCAGTAACCAAGAATCTCTGTGAAAAAAATAGTGTCTTTCAATACTTTTTTTTTTCTTTCGGAGACCTCGTAACCACACCCGACAGCTATAATGAATTGTCCGGACGTACATATTTCTCCAAAACAGCTATTCTACGAGCCTACAAACGTATCCGTGGTGAGCTGCAACAGCCCAATTCCACCACAGTCGAGTATTTTTCACTTACAACAGATGTGGTCGAGTACAAAAATGACACTTTACATGTCGCTAACTTTCCATTTCATTGACACGGAATGGACACTGGCGTCAAAATGCCTCCAAACTGAACCTAGCTGTGCCCAACACAATTGAGAAGATGGAGAAAGCCCGCACGGACCGTGCCCTTTCTGCTGTGAACTATTAAATTCTTATTTTCCCCGGAGCGGAACACATTTTCACCGCACAGTTGGACAGGCACAAACAAAAATATAATTCATACATTTTTCTTGGAAAAAAATATCTTTTTGAAACGAATTTGTTAGGTATAATTTGTATATGAATTGTGAAGTAGTTTTGGTTGGTGAGTTAACTACTAGATAAAAAAGAATAATGATTAATGAATAACCTTTGCGGTGATGCGCTTCAAAACCAGCGCGCTATATGCTTCAGCGCCAAAACACAAGTTGCCGTGAGATTGTGTTAGTTTGGTAAATAAAATAGCTATGTATATACATACAAAATACCTAAATAAAATTAAAGTTAAATATTCATAGTTTCAGAGAAGCCCATATTAAAGTCAGGACATCTGGTGAACGCCCATCCCTCTCTGTGCAGCCAGATTAACAGTGTGAGCAAAGCATCTTATATGCGGGAAAAAAAAACGTCCGCTTCGACAGCATTGGCAATGTTTCCTTGTCTGTTGTCACGGGAACTTTTGATATGCTGATCTTCCAATCTATCACAGCCTCTTTACGTATTCTGTGTGTACTTTACGTATCATCTGTATGTTGGTTGTGTTGCCTGTCACTAAAGCACTTACGGCATATTGTGTGGGACTTGTCGATCCTGGGCAATTGCCATCCTTTATCTCCACTGGGTAGCTGAAATGTTGCTATACTGCTGACTTATATGAAGAGGGAGGGTCCGCAATCTTTGGGTTAGTTGCCATGTTTCCTCACATTCTTCTTCAACTAGCTCAACTTTTGCAGGAAGACGTTACATGATTAAAAAGTTAGTCATGGGTGTGTCGCGATTCTTCCTTATCACATCGCGACAGAGGATCGTGGATCTTAGTGTCGCGATTTCGGTTTCATATCGCGTATCGTTACAGCCCTAGTGATTACTGCTCTAAAACATATTCTTTTGAATTGTCTGGGTAAAAAACTAAAACTTTTTCCCCCTTTGAACACAAAATAATTTTTTTAAGAAACATTTTAAATATTTTGGAGCAGTAAACATGTCAGGCTATATATTTTAAATGAATCCTTGACTTCTGTTGTCTTCATTTGTTTCAAAAATACAGATTTCTTTTCAATTTAAAATGGTATCTTTGGATATCTTTTCTGCTGGACATACTGTTATTATGTTGTTACTGTTAAATATTACTTATACTGTAAAAACGGTATAACAGAAACTTTAAGCAGAAGTTTTAAAACCATGACTTGATTTTCCGACCAGCTGTATACCTTAAACGGTTATCGACCCATGCCTAATAGACATCGATGTGTGTTTTACAAACCTAAAAGTTTGTTTTGGTTATGCATAGTTTAACTAAAGTTTAATTTTTAGTCAGTTTGATTGATTGTCAGTTGAGATGACTAGAAAAGTTTGTTTGATTTAACTAAAACAATTTAATGCAGCAACATTTTTTAAAATTTAGTAATGTGTATTTGAATGCCTAAAACCTAAAATAAATGTTATTTTGTTTGAAAACACTGATAAATTGTGCTTTTATATCTATTTCTATGCCTTGTCACCAGCGAAAACATTTGAGTTTAGCAGCTGATGATGTGCGTTCTGAATGTTATTGTTGTGACCGGTACACATGAAACTTTGTACAACCTAATAAATTTAGTTGAAACTTGATCAACTTATTAAAATCAGTTAAAAAATAAAAAATTCTGTCATTTACTCAATTATTACTTGTTCCAAACCTTTGTATTTATTTGTTTGTTCTGTTGAACACAAAAAAGATATTTTGAAATATGTTACCACTGAAAAAAAAACTGAAACCACCGACGTAAGGGGCTGACGGCATGATATCCTTGGATAAAAATTTCACGGTATTGTGATTACTGCTCTAATACATATTCTTTTGAATTGTCTGGGTAAAAAACTAAAACTTTTTCCCCCTTTGAACACAAAATAATTTTTTTTAAAAACATTTTTAAATATTTTGGAGCAGTAAACATGTCAGGCTATATATTTTAAATGAATCCTTGACTTCTGTTGTCTTCATTTGTTTCAAAAATACAGATTTCTTTTGTTCCAAACCTTTGTATTTATTTGTTTGTTCTGTTGAACGCAAAAAAGATATTTTGAAATATGTTACCACTGAAAAAAAACTGAAACCACCGACGTAAGGGGCTGAGTTTCAACTAAATTTATTAGGTTATACAAAGTTTCATGTGTACCGGTCACAACAATTATAACATTCAGAACGCACATCATCAGCTGCTAAATTCAAATGTTTTCGCTGGTGACAAGGCATAGAAATAGATATAAAAGCACAATTTATCAGTGTTTTCAAACAAAATAACATTTATTTTAGGTTTTAGGCATTCAAATAACTTTGTATAACCTAATAAATTCAGTTGAAACTTGATCAACTTCAGTTAAAAAATCAAAAATTCTGTCATTTACTCAATTGTTACTTATTCCAAACCTTTGTATTTATTTGTTTGTTCTGTTGAACACAAAAAAGATATTTTGAAATATGTTACCACTGAAAAAAAACTGAAACCACCGACGTCAATGGCATTTGTTTTTCTTATAGAAGTCAACGGTTACAGCTTAACCGCTGTTACTGCTTTCTTATCTTATTTTGTGTTCAGCAGAAGAAAGAAACTCATACATATGTGAAAAGTGAAGAGTGAGTAAATGGTGTTTTTGTGTACAGTGGTCCCTCGCTATGACGTGGTTCAGGTTTCGCGGATTGTTTTAATGAATGACATGCTTTATTTTTTGTGTTCTGCGTCCTGATCGGCTGTAGACCATTGTCAGTCTTCTCCTTGCCATGTCTTCTGTACAGCACAGGATGCGTTCAGCTTGCCAAATTTACGTAAATCTTCAATCGCTAGCAGTGGGACTCTGAAGTGCTGTACTGTATTTTTGGAAGTTTTCTCCTCAACAGACCCCACAATGTCGATGAAACATTCTCCCCCCTAATAGGCACCTGCGGTAACACCCAAAAGGCTTAGGAAGATGCTAACCATCGCACAAAATGTTTGATTTCTAGACATGCTAAAGGTAGAAGTTACGAGGCTTATGAAATTAAATAGATTTTTGGTTCGTTACATAAAGGAGGAGAAAAATAAGGGAAGGAACATAAAGACGACAGCGGTAATAAGTTTCAACAAAGATGCAAAAATGGTTGTAAATGTTTACACCAAGACCATTGTAAGGATGGAGATAGCTTTGTTGATCAGGGACTGCAGAAAAAAAAAAAAAATGCCTGTCTGGGAAAAGTATAAAGTGTAAGGTTTTACAGCCTTAGAACATCTATAATAATTGTAAAGAATAATGCTGACTATGTGGATTTCACGGGCGCCACGGTGGCCTAGTGGGTAGCATGTTCGCCTCACAGTAAGAAGGTCGCTGGTTCGATCCCCGGCTGGGCCAGTTGGCATTTCTGTGTGGAGTTTGCATGTTCTCCCTGTGGTTGCGTGGGTTTCCTCCGGGTGCTCCGGTTTCCCCCACAGTCCAAAGATAAGCGGTACAGGTGAATTGGGTAAGCTAAAATGTCCGTAGTGTAGGTGTGTGAATGAGAATGTATAGATGTGTTTCCCAGAGATGGGTTGTGGCTGGAAGGGCATCCACTGCATAAAACAAATGCTGGATAAGTTGGCGGTTCAGTCCGCTGTGGCGACTCTGAATTAATAAAGGGACTAAGCTGAAAAGAAAATGAATGAATGAATGAATGAATGTGGATTTCACATGTTGTGGGTTATTTTTAGAACGTATCTCCAGCGATTAACCAGGGACCGCTGTACGGTATATACATTTTTAAGGATTAATTGTGTTTGGTAGTTAAAATGTTAATATTTGTTTTATTCTATAAAGGTCTGATAGCATTTCTTCCAAAATTCATTTATGACAGTCAGAATAATACATACAGTTGAAGTCAGAATTATTAGCCCCCTTGTTTATTTTCCCCCACAATTTCTGTTTAACAGAGAGAAGATTTTTTCCACACATTTCTAAACATAATAGTTTTAATAGCTCATTTCTAATCACTCATTTATTTTATCTTTGCCATGATGACAGTAAATAATATTTTACTAGATTTTTTTCAAAACGCGTCTCTACAGCTTAAAGTGTAATTTAAAGGCTTAACTAGGTTAATTAGGTTAACTAGGCAGGATAGGGTAATTAGGCAAATCATTGTATAATGATGGTTTGTTCTGTAGACTATCTAATAATAATTTTGACCACTGCTGTTATTCTAGCTGAAATAAAACAAGCCTTTCTCCCGAAGAAAAACATTTTATCTGACATACTGTGAAAATGTCCTTCTCTGTTAAACATCATTTGGGAAATATTTAAAAAAGGGAAAACAAATCTAAGGGGGGCGAATAATTCTGACTTCAACTGTATATTAATCCAGATATAGTTTTTTCAAAACTCTTTTAAAGTTTAACCATTAATAGTGTGTTGAAAATTCATATAAAATGTATGGACGCCTGACAACAGGGCATCTTTATGTCATTTTATGCTTATTATTTTAAGGGGTAGTTCTCTATTTACTCACACTCTGAGTTACTTTCTTCAGTTGAACACAAATGAAGATGTACTGAAAAACATTGGGAAAAATAATACTATTGAAGTCAATGGCTGTTTTTCCCCAGCATTCTTCAGTATGTTTGTTTTCAGCAGAAGAAAAAAACTCAAACCGGTATGAGTACAGTGAATGATGACAGCATTTTCACTTCACAATCCTATTGATGGCATTTGATTTTAATGTTCAGAAGAAATGTCATCAATAGTTTACAGAATAAAACAGAAATTACGTTTTACACCAAATAAAACTGTCAATCCAGACAGTGGTGTTCTTTTTTTTCCTGTCCTTGGATTTTAAATGCAAAAATAACCACATAGCATTTATGTTATTAAAAGGGTTTTAGCTTGTTGCATGTGTCCCTGCTTTAGTTATTATTGAGGATATGTTATGGACATTATATTCAAAACAGTGTCTAGGCATTTTAGAAAACAAATCTCTCAGACGGTGTAATTGGTTGTGATTTTGCAGTCGTATGGCAGTAATAGCCAGAATGATGTCTGATTGGTCCATTGTTCTTCTCTATGTGACTGCTAATGCTTTTCCCAGAAGACAGTTTAGCTCTTTTATCAATGGATGATTTCTGCACTCTTGTTTTATATCATTTGGTGTTAGCTGTCTAAATGAGTTTTAGTTGACACGTCTAATCAACTAACTCAATCTTGGTGGGATGATTGAGTAATTTGGCATTTGAATGAATTTGTGATTTAGTCATCTGTTTATCAAGTTGTTTGCAAATTAATATTGCGACGGACATTAGATAAAAAAAAAATTCTGATGGCCTTTAGGCAGGGTTGTTCTAGAGAAGTTGACTTAAAACCCATTCATAGTAATGAAAATGAATGTATAGTTGATGGCACAATTTTTTAACTTTTTTAAATATTTATTTTTTCAAGCGCTGTTTAACAGAGCAAGAAACTTTTCACAGTATTTCCTGTAATATCCTGTATTATCTTCTGGAGAAAGTCTTTTTTGTTGGTTTTGCTGAAATAAAAGTAGTCCTAAATTTTTTTAATAATAATTTTTTGTCAATATTTTTAGCCCCCTTACGAAGTAATTTTTATTCCGATTATCTACAAAACAAACCACTGTTGTCCAGTGACTTGCCTAATTAATCAAACCAAGTTCAAACCTAATTAACCTAGTTAAGCCTGTAAATGTCACTTTAAACTGATACCAGTGTCTCACAAAATATTAAGAAAATGTTAAATATTCTCATCATGGCTAAGGCAAAATAATTTAGTTATTAAAAATGAGCTATTAAAACCGTTTTATTTAAAAATGTTGAAAAAAAATCTCTCCATTAAATAGCACTTGGAAAGTAGTTAAACAGGAGGGTAAATCATTTTGAAATGATCAGAAAAAAATCACTCATAAATAATCGATGAATGAAAATTTAATCACAATTTTAGTGACTATATTTGGTAAGAAAAGCTGTTAAATCCAAGTTAAAAACTCACTTTGCTTTAATAATTCAAATAATGCTGTTTAAAAAATATTACATGTGACTGCTAGTATGGATAATTTCAAATGTGAAAACCCAGTTTCAATTTTATTTAATTTCATTATGTTTGATGTGTTTGATGATGATAACAGTTAAGTTAGTATTCAAGTAATATGCATAGAAACATATTAAACTCTAGTAAATATTTATAATATATTTATTGTTTCAAACAACTAGATAAAATATCAAATAATAACCAAATTAAACATCAAATATGGGTGGAAAATTGTCATTCGCTATAATGGTGTAATAATATGTTTTTTAAATTAACATATTTGAAAATATCAAGAAAACCATTATATTTTTGTTTTTTGCTATTTTATAAGTGTCAGCTTTTTAAGTCATTTTAAAATCATATCAAAAACATATTCAGTTGACAGCCTGTGACACCAAAGTACGTTCACATGGACACTAAGAATCTGATTGTAATACTATTAAGACAATACTCTGATTAAGAGTCTACCATGTAAACAGCGATTTTGGAGTAATTAAATCAGATTAAGGTAATAATCGAACTAAAAAAGAATTGGAATTATGTTGAGTATATTTCGATTTTATTGGCATCATTGAAGTGCAGTATATGTAAATACCGCAATCAAACTATTACCATCCTATAAGATTTTCGCCGCATTTTGTGGCAGGATGGTCTGTACGCACACAGCTATTTGACACTAGTCTTTGCACCTTCTGAATCTTACTGAGGACCACAGACACTTGTGTTTGTTTTTTTCCATTCAATTTAAACGACAAAGTGAAAGTGCCAAAATGTAGGTAAAGGTCAACAAATTAAAAATAAAATACCCAAAATTATTTGAAACTCCAGAGGAAATGTGGATAGCGTGGTGACACAATGATGTTAATCAAATTACAGTATGTGCTATAATAGGGCCACACGGAATCTGCGTGCTCAGAATTCCGCAGATTTCCGCAGATTTTTAGCCCATCATTTTTTCTGTTTATTTACAAGTGAAAATATGTGTAAATTTATATTTATTCAGTTTTCAAATTAATTTCAGCAAAAATATTGATTAATATGAAAATATTCATGTTTTATTTACAACACAGTTTGTAAAATCATATTTTCTGTCTTTTAGTAGAGATTTTTTTCGAGAGACTTGCTTTGTTTACCAAATAAAGTGGATCTAATTAGATTCGCATTTTAAACATTAAATAAAAGTTAAAAATGTATTACTTTTTATTTTATATATACATTTTTTTGTTATGACGTTCCTAAAATAATTCCGCATAAATCCGCAGATTTTTAACAAAATAATCCGCTGAAATAGCAAATAATGTCCTCAGATTCCATCTGGCCCTAGTATAACGTATAAAACAGGATCATGAAAGGAACATTCAAAAAGCAACTCATGGAAACACTTTAATCACATATTATTGTCTTATTCAGATTAGGGCAAATCATTTGATTACTGATGTCCATGTAAACGTAGTCTCTGATAATCATATTATAGCATATGTATTTATATTTAAGAAATATTAAAGATGTTATTTATGTGCATGTGAAATCATATTGGCTTTCTTTCAGAATCTTTTTCATTCTCCCAGCTGCATTTCATATTCGGTTCGTGTCTCTATAGTTACAAGCTGACTGTTTTTATTTATTAAGATTTATTAAGCGCTTATCTGATGACCCATCTGTCAAAAATCTAATATTTTTATTAATTACCTTCCTGATTACTCGTTTTTCCTCTGAATAGGCAGAATTAATATGAGTGCTAAAATAAGTACAACCCTAATCTCTATTAACTATAATTTTTTCACAGAAACAAAAGCGTGTTTTTTCTTTTACAGTTTAATTGCTCAAATGGTAGAAGATTTTTCTCTTTAGCATTTCATAATAAAAATCAGTTGTACCTGGTCATTGACCGTTGCTTTGACATGAAGGAAAGTCATTAGGAACAGCAGGAATAGATTTGTTTCTCAGAAGCTTGAAATTTAGTTCCTTTTTCCTCCTCAGAGTGAGAATTTTGTGAAATCAGAGACAGTTTGGTTGGGAGCTCAAGGGACTGGATTATGATATCGTTACTAAGAATGTGTCTGGCAAATCCCCAGTGCCTGATTTCTTAAGTGTGTTTGATTACCCTCAGAAGACTCAGCCTCAGTTAACGCATTAATTATGTGCCTAATTTACATAAACGGTCAATATGGAACTTGGAAACAACACTACAGTTGACAGAGTTGCGTTATTGCAAAGTGGTTTTTGTTGTTGATTTGAATGTAATTCGGGCTAATCCATAAACCTGAAGACAGATTTTTAATTCTTTTTCAATTGTAAAAAAAAAAAAGTATTTTATTTGTGTGATTTTTAAAAACTGTAACAAGTAAAAGATGATAACTTTTAAGTTAGTTTCTTCTGTTGATAAATGCTGGTTGCTGGGACCCATTTACTTTGACCTGTTGGTCCCAGCAACTATCATCAACAATATTTAGCTAAAAAATCTAATCAACTTTCCTTCAAAATTCATTCATTCATTCATTCATTTTCTTTTCGGCTTAGTCCCTTTATTAATTTTGGGTCACCACAGCAGAATGAACCGCCAACTTATCCAGCATATGTTTTACGCAGCGGATGCCCTTCCAGCAGCAACCCATCTCTGGGAAACAACTATACAGACTCGTTCACACTCATACACTATGGACAATTTAGCTTACCCAATTCACCTATACCACGTCTTTGGACTTGTGGGGGAAACCGGAGCACCCGGAGGAAACCCACGCAACCACTGGGAGAACATGCAAACTCCACACAGAAATGCCGACTGGCCCAGCTGAGGCTCGAACCAGCGACCTTCTTGCTGTGAGGCGATTGTGCTACTCACTAAGCCACCGTGGCGCCCACTTTTCAGAATTATTTGATTAATATTTTAAGAGAAAATTGATTTGCAATATCAATCTTTTGAAACATTCTAAGGGCTCTATTTCAACGACATTTTTTCTAGACCGGAAAAACCATGAGTCCACAAAGCAACCCCAAACACATCTTGTGCCTTATTGCGCCCTGTCTATAATAGGGCCCTATATGTTTTATTCCACTTTAAAAAATTCAGTGTTGTCGTAACCCAACATTGAGTCTACTTAGAAAACAAACTCAACTTGAATTGCCCTTTTTAATGCAATGATTAGGTTTGTCCACATTTGACTCAACAGTGAGTTACAACAAACCAGCATTTTTTTTGTTTCATTTTGATCACTTTAATGAATAAAAGTATTATTTGTTTCTCTTAAATAAATCCAAACTGTGCCAAGAAAATTTCCACCCACACCATTACACCAGTGCCAGTCTGAGCCACCGATACAAGACAGGACGGATCTGTGTTTTCAAGATGTTTACGACCCAGCCATCTCAATGTCACCTCAGAAAGAGGTTCATCAGTTCAGGCAAACTTTTTTCCTTCATTCATTTTCTTTTCGGCTTAGTCTCTTTATTAATCTGGGGTCGCCACAGCGGAATGAACCGCCAACTTATCCAGCATATGTTTTACACAGCGGATGCCCTTCCAGCTGCAACCCATCTCTGGGAAACATCCATACACACTCATTCACACTCATACACTATGGAAAATTTTAGCCTACACAATTTACCTATAGCACATGTCTTTGGACTTGTGGGGGAAACCGGAGCACCCGGAGGAAACCCACGCGACCACGGGGAGAACATGCAAACTCCACACAGAAATGCCAACTGACCCAGCCGGGGCTTGAACCAGCGACATTCTTGCTGTGAGGCGAACGTGCTACTCACTACGCAACCGTGGCACCCCCAAACTTTTTTCAATCTACCTATTTTGTTAAGTTTGTAAATGTTGCCTCAGTTTGCTGTTGTCAGCTGTCAGGAGTTTTATCTGTTTTCTTCTTCTGCCGATGCTGCTGCTGTACTGTAGCTCATCTGCTTCAAGGTTTGACATGTTGTGCAATTCTCTGTTGTTTCGATTGATTATTGGTTATTGGTTATTGATTTTTTTTTTTTTCGGACCACTTTCTGTTAACCCCAGAGATGGTTATAAGTGTAAATCACAGTAAGTCAGCAGCTGCTGAAATTCTCAGACCAGGATGAGAATGACCATGTCACTTAAAATGATAGTTTACCCACAAATGAAAATGTACTCGCTAATTACTCACCCTCCACTTGTTCCAAACCTTTATGAATTTATTTCTTCTGTTGAACACAAAAGATGATTATTTTTAGAATATTGTAAAATGGGAGAACACTGTGGCTCACTGTAGCCTCACAGCAAGGGAGTCACTGGTTTTAGTCCCGGCTGGGCCAGTTGGCATTTCTGTGTGGAGTTTTCATGTTCTCCCTATGTTGCCATGGGTTTCCACCTAGTGCTACAATTTCCCTTAAAGTCCAAAGATATGCGCTATAGGTGAATCGAATAAACTAAATTGGCCGTCGTGTGTGTGTGTGTGTGTGTGTGTGTGTGTGTGTGTGTGTGTGTGTG
>CAIGQQ010004470.1:3635639-3651176 GCA_903798035.1 Danio albolineatus
TGTGTGTGTGTGTGTGTGTGTGTGTGTGTGTGTGTGTGTGTGTGTGTTAATGCGTATGGGTTTTTCCCAGTATTGGGTTGCAGCTGGAGGGCATCCGCTGTGTAAAACATATTCTGGATAAGCTGACGGTTCATTCTGCTGTGGCAAACACTGATGAATATAGGGACTAAGCCGAAGGAAAATGAAATTAAATAATGTAAAATGGTAACCACTGATATCCACAATAGTAAAAACAACTATTGTGGAAGTTTTTAACATTATTCAAAATGTCTTCTTTTGTGTTCAACAGAAAAAAGAAACTCAAAAAGGTGTGTGACAAGTCAATGGTAATTAAATGATGTCAGATTTTTTTTTTTACCTTCATTCTAAAGCTTGGTTTATACTACAGCAGATCTTTTAGACCAGTGTTTCCCAACCCTGTTACTGGAGGCTCACCAACAGTACATATTTTATAAGTCTCCCTTATCTGACCCATTCGTTTCAGGCTTTGGAGTCTCTTCTAATGTTCTGATGAGTTGATTCAGGTGTGTTTGATTAGGGAGAGGTTGAAAATGTGTACTGTTGGTGTGCCTTCAGGATCTAGATTGGGAAACACTCTTCTAGATCATGTGTACATGGGTAAATGCATTAAATTGCTGCCATGTGATTGGCTGATTAAAATTTCACTGCAATCCGTAACTTTTTGCTTTAGTGTCTAATGTGTATTAATTTGTTCAATCACTTTCATACATTTTAGTACGATTTGCTCATCCACCGATTGATTTTGTCCAAATTAATAACTTTTCTGACAATATGTAAAATTTTTAGTTTTCCTTGTGAGACCTTGTGAATGGATATTTATATTGACCAACAGAACCAATTGAACTGGTGCTCCTAATAAAGTGTTAACCAATAAGTGTATATACAGTTTCTCACTTTTCTGGAAGTTTTAAAAAATAAAGTGTGTGATGTCTAATTATTTTAATGTAAACTGCTGTAAGGAGGCCAGGGCCGAGAGCTGTGGGAGCGACACAAAGTTGAGGAATGTAGACTGAATGTTAATGTGAAACACCTGCATGGCACACCGGTCTTAAACCCCAATGAGGAGCTCCAGAAGGATTTAAAGTGTGGAGGGAGAGAAAGAGAGAGAGGACCAGGGCTGGGACGTTTGTGTTTTGTATGTGCAACACTAAGCTGTGATGCTGCTTCTGCTTCTTGCTTCGGTTGCTTATTTTTAATTAGAAAATTGTCTGTTTTAAACTAACTTCTGCTGCCTGCTGCCCATGTCTATAAACTTTGTGTTTTAAACAAATGTGTGGGGATAGTTCACCAAGAAATGAAGATTCCATCATCATTTACTCAAGTTGTAGCATGTTTCTTTCTTCTTTTGAATCCAATGGGATACAGGCCTGTCACAATAATCAATATATCGAATTATCACACAATACATGAACATGACCTCAATAATTTTTGGTGATGCAATATATATCGCCCATACGTAAAAAAACAATTCTTGTAGCTGATTGGACAACCTCTCTATGTCTATTGGAGGTGTCTGTGTCAGTATGGTTAAAAAACACTATAGTATTTATCATAAATGACTAAAATATACTTTGATGTGGGTACCTGACAACTGACAGTAGATCTGGTAGCAGATATCACAGCCTTTGCTACTTTTTACCTTGCTTTTTTTGTTAACATTTATTATTATTTGTTTTGGATATGCGTTTTCACGTTCAGATTCCAATGCCTAATCATTAAATTATTAAAATGATTAAATTCAATAAATATTCTTAAGAACAAATATTATGTGTTCTTTTGAAGAGTGCACTTGTGTTATGATGCTATTATATTGCCATTCTGGCATTATATAATGAGTGGCCTTACAGTAAATGGTCTTAAAATGACAATAATATTTGTTTTATTTTGGTGCAATATATCGTACAACAAAAAACAGATACCGTGACAGGCGCAATGGAATATTTGGAACAATGTCGGTGTTGCCATTATGGTGGGGCTGCCCCCTAATAGTTAGTTGACTAGACGAGGCTTAGTCGACTAATGGCCCGTTTCCACTGAGTGGTACGGTACGGTTCGGTACGCTTTTAAGGCCATTTCCACTGTCTAAAAGCGTACCGAACTGAACCGTACCATACCACTTTTTAGTCACCCTTTGCAAAGGGTCCCAAGCGTACCAAAGGGTGCCGTAAGGCGGAGCTAGACGCGCAGCTGAACGCCATTGGGTTACAGAGATACGTCATTTGCTTGCGCAACAAGCCAGAATGAAAACAAAAGACCAGCCATGTTTAATACACAGCCGAGAGACAATGCTCCGAAATAATATCAGCATATAATAACGAGCCATGATCAACCAAAGCTTAAACAAACCTTGTCGTCGTCTTGAACAGCCACAAGGCTGAGAGAAGAGCAGATTCTTATGGGTTACGAGCCCATAAGCGCGAACGCGTGAGGTTTTGCTTGTCTCTTGTGCTCGCGTGCGCGTCAATGTTTGAAATAACAAATTTCTTAACCTGGACTATTATAATCTCGGAATGACGGAGTTACTCTCTAACGAGAGAATAATGACGGAGAGGCTACATGTACTGGTGAAGATAAAACATACAGATGAGAGGTTTGCACAGACGGGACTCTATTTCGTATTGTTTTTGAACCTAAATAAGGCATATATGTCTGCTGTGTGTAGTTTTTCTGTAATTTGGTAACATCGGAGACTATGTGGGGCTGTATGTGTTCATATATGCTGCATTTATTTATTTATTTTATATAATCGCGGACCGTAGGCTATTTCGCATCATTGATCTGCAGTTACAATCAGATCATGTTCAGTCAGTAATGACATTTATACAGCAGTGTTTATGTGTATAATAAAGCCTCTGTTTTGTGAGAAGTGCTTCGCGTATGATTTGTGAACGACCCATAAAGCTTTACTGTAGACATTTCCTCGTGCGAAAATGAAGTCTGTCGTACACGACACCCACCAAAAGAGTACCCTTTTGCAGTGGAAACGCAAGCCTAATAAAGGTGACCCATACAGACCCGTACCGTACTGTACCACTCAGTGGAAACGGGCCATAAAATACTATTAGTCTTTTTGCCTACTTGTTTACACAACATCTGCATTTTGTGACTCAAAATGTGTAAATCTAAATATGGGGTTGTCGACATTTTGTAAACGCAACCATTGTTGTGTCCATGTAAATACCCCAAAAATTAGAGGGTTTAAAAACAATGGCATCACGCACGTGCATAGGAGTTGTTTAGGGAGGTATAGATTAAAAAGTAGTACTGTTGTTACTCAAGCGTGTTTATTCAGCAAAGTGTGGATTTACTTCACATTGCAACTAACATCAGAAACACACACGACTCACACCGTCACATCTCTACAGATACTAACTAACATGGTGACAGCGCCAACTACTGGCCTGGTATATTTAGTAGTGTTTTGGTCATATTCGTGTGTGTTTAAACAGATCGTTTCGAATATGTTGTTGAGCAAACTTTTTTATAAAACACAAGGGGAAAAACCTTTTCATATTTGGCTACATCGTTGTCATGTAAACGCAGTTTAAGTTGCATATTTATTAGTTAATGTTTAATTAAATTAATGACGTGAATCACACTGTTCATATACAGTATTACTCAATCAAATGTATTAACTTTAGAAAGAAGTGCGCTGTTGAACTTTAAGAGCACTTGCACCTGATTTCAACTGAGCAGTACGGTTCAGTATTGGCCAGTACAGTATGTTTTGGGTATGGGTCAACCTTATCATGCCCCATTCACACGGGGCGTCAGCGCCAACGCTTCCCATTCACTTTGAATGGGTGACGTCAGGCTTTGCCGAACTGCATTGTGGATCCGTCGCCGTTGCTTCAGTGGCGTTGCTCGCTGCAGGAGTTGGGACTTTCTCAACTTTTCAAGCGCCAACGGAAGCGTCAGCAAATCAGATCGCTGTATGCAAATACACCAGCTCATACAGTAGCTGATTGTTGACTAACTTCATTGGCTGACGCCGCTATGACGATTGCGTCAGCCCCAACTTCAGACACGCCCTTTGTCAAGCGCTGACACTGAAGCCCCGTGTGAATGGGGCATCAGGCTTGTGCTTCAACTGCCAATAATAGGCGTTGGGTACTCCGGAAAGTTACAATCTACGTTATTCTTGCTCAGAGAGTCAAGCCGTACAGGCCATTCACATATTGTGCTATTTGTGCACTAAAGTTTATTCTATGGTATGTAGATATAAAGCAAAGGGTTGTTTGTCACAAGAAGATGACAAGCTCTGTTTGAGTGTGCTTTATTGCTGCGCAGCATTATTGTATTATACATGTATAGCGTTTCAGCTGTGAATTAAAAAATGGAACTTGTTGTTCGGCTGATGATGATTCACAGTAAAACCAATAACGTTCCACTTGTTTGACACCATACTGTTTTATACTATACTGTTGCTTACTATTTTAATAAAAAATTACAGTGCAACCATAAAAACTGAACAAATGGGGAAAAAAATGTTGAATGTACAGTTGAAATCAGAATGATTAGCTCCCCTTTGATTTTTCTTTTTTTTTCTTTTTTTAATATTTCCCAAATTATGTTTAACAGAGCAAGAAAAATGTTTACAGTATGTCTGATAATATATTTTTCTTCCGGAGAAAGACTTATTTGTTTTATTTAGGCTAAAATAAAAGCACTTTTTAATTTTTTAAAGATCATTTTAAGGTGAAAATGATTATCCCCTTTAAGCAATTTTTTTTCGATAGACGACAGAACAAACCATCGTTATACTTGCATAATAACTTGACCGATTACCCTATCCTGCCTAGTTAACCTATAAACCTAGTTAAGCCTTTAAATGTCACTTTAAGCTGTATAGAAGTGTCATAAAAAATATCTAGTCAAATTTTATTTACTGTCATCATGACAAAGATCAAATAAATCAGTGATTAGAGAAGAGTTATTAACACTATTATGCTTAGAAATGTGTTGAAAAAAAATCTTCTCTCCGTTAAACAGAAATTGGGAATGTAGAATCTTTTTTTTGTTTTTTAAATGCCCATCTTTATGCAGAAATGGAGGTGAAACCAATCTGAGGGGAAATAAAAAAACTCAAAGGTGAGGCTTAAGTCTCCACTGTGTCAGGTTAAAAGAACTTAACTTTTTACAAGCAGAGTCAATATCGGTTCCAAAGCAGTCGACCAATCAGAAGATCTCGAAGTTTGGACAGGCATTGTGAGATTCTGTGGCAAAAACGACAAAAATATGTATTCTGAGTGAATGCCCCCTATGCCTTTCTTTTTCTCAGTGTTTAGCTTTAATATTCTGACAGGTGTGATAGAGTATGTGTATTATTTTTCTCCTCAGGTACGACGAGGCAGCCCAAAGAGGGAGAGGTCCCAGGTGTGGACTACAACTTTGTGAGCGTTGAGCGGTTTATGGAATTAGAGAAAAGTGGGGCCTTGTTAGAAAGTGGAACGTACGAAGGTAAGTTGAATTCCACCACTAAACCTCCATAAATCTTTACCTCTAGAAATAAAGCTTATGTCACACCTGTTAAGCCAGAGCAGCCTGGAATATAAATTTTTTCGTACATTTTCTCGATGGTCCCGCAAGAAGGAGCGTGTGTGGTTTTGACATTGAGCAAAGGTATTCAGAACTGGTGCAGTTTGGTCTCCTGAGAGCCGACATTGAGGTGTGTGGACTACTTTCACACGCAGGTTTATGAGAGGAAGATCCTAACTGTGAGTCTGGGAGGCATTGCATCATAACAGGGGATTTGCATTGGATTTACCTCAAAAATAGCAGACAAAGACGCATTTGAAATATTTCCTATAATCCTCATATGTCAGTTAGAGATTTGTGATATTTATTGTTAAGGACAATAATTTAATTGTTTATCCAATAATTCAAGTTCTGACATACAAAAATGTCTCTGCATATATTATAGTTTAGTGATATCACACTGCAAAAGAGCTGTTTTTTTCCAAGCATCAGTATGCCAGCTCTATTGCAGATTTAGTTTTTTTTTTACAACAGTTAACATTGAGTTGAAATTTAGACACTATATTGTCTGTTTTTTTTCTGTTTCACCAAAGGTAATAGTTCCAGAGTGGAACATTTGTGCGATACAGCTGTTTCATTTATGGATGATTTTGTTTTTGAACAAATTATTGACGTTGATGATTACACCATTCATTCATAAAGTCTGTTTTCCAGAAACGATTCAATGAATCAATAAAATTTGCCATCACATACTTGGTTTGGTCTCATATTTATTTATCATTGACAGTCCAAAACCAGCCAAAGTGACAGTAGAATAAATTCGCAAAAATAGTGAGATATAATTTTCGTCAAAATAATTTCTTTGTTAAATCTCAGTGGAAAACTTTTTTATTATTCATTTGATTAGCTGTGAATTTTTATATCAGTGTTTCAATGTAAAATATTTACTATAACAAAAAAAAAAATATTATTAGCTTTTATTAGTTTTCATACCAAAAGTGTGCTGCTAAATGTGGACAAAATGAGCAGGTAATAATAGTTTTGTTCAGGAAGAATGCTATTAAAGGTCACGTTTAGCATTAGATGAATACAAAGGTAATAAAACATTTTTAATAATGTGGGAAATGTGGGCTGAATATTAATATCAGAAAGGTTAAAAAAAGGAATATTGAAATAAAAAACAGTGACTTTAAATTTCACAATAAAACTGTTTTTAGTAAAATTAAGAGATTTATTTGATAAAAGCCAAGCTTATTCTCCAGATTTAAACATTGGTGTATTTGATTTTCATCATCCATAAAAAGTTGCTGATTAAATTATATAAGTATAATTATAATATGAATATAATTGTAATGTATAATAAAGTGTTGAAATTTTTCTGTTACCTGCCTACAAGTTATTGTTGACTGTTGTGTTATCTATTGTGTGTGTTAACTGTTGTGAGAAATTATTAACATGATCAGTGTCTTCACATATACAGTATGAATATCATTAATTGTTAACAATAACATATCATTAAAAGTAATTTGAGCAAATTTGTTATTTGAGAAGTGTGTATCAAACTGGTAGCCCTTCACATTAACCAGTACCCAAGAAGTAGCTCTCGGTTTCATAAAGGTTGGTGACCCCTGAGTTAGAGCGTACCATCTGCTTCCTCACTAGCGATAGCTCAAAACATAGTTATAGCATATTTAAATAAAATCAGTGGAGCTGTATGTATATTCATTTTGTTGTCGTTTCGGTTTCATGTAGTTTTATTTGAGGTCATCGCAGGCCATTTCAAGTCTGCTCTTTAGTCTATAATTTTGGGTCACAGGCTGTAAATTAAATGAATCTATGAACTTCACCTCTTCTGTTTCTTTCCCCACAGACCTGTAAATGAATTCATGAATCCTGTGCCGTAGCCACACAGGAGCTCAGTTTTTAATCATTAAACAGATTTCCCTGGATACACATGATTTCTTTTCAATCTTGAATGAAGCGATTGAGTCGCCGGTGAATGAGGGTGCCGTAATAGCAAATAGAGCACTGGAAAAAAAAAACATATAACTCAGGCAAAGTTATTGAAAACATGACTGAGAGTTATTTGAAAAATCAGACTTCACTTTTTTGCATGCCAAGTAGTTATGGAAGCAGTTTTTCACAGTTTTGACCCATATTCAGTGGACTCATATTCATATTTGGACTCATATTTCATTTGACTCATATTCATATTCATGAATTCATTCATTAATGACAAGAGTTAATGGTGGATGTTGAGGGTTAAGTCTAAATAATGTGCTTTGTGTTCCTAGATAATTTCTATGGCACGCCAAAGCCTCCTGCCGAACCCACGCCGATGCTGTTTAATGTGACGGACCAACTCTTGCCCGGTGCCCGACCCAGTGCAGAGGGGAAAAGGAAGAGAAATAAGTCCGTCAGTAACATGGAGAAGGACAGCATTGAGCCTCCAGAAGAGGAGGAGGAGGAGAGTCCCGTCATCAACGGCAACGGCATCGCCATCACACCAGGTTATGACCGACCTCTAGTTAATTATGAGCGTGGGGTTAATTATGAGTGTGGGCTTAACATTCGTACAACTTATTTTTAATGTAAGGTGTAACTCCAAGATGTATTTTTTATTTTAATTTTAAAAAGGAGTAGAGGTGTTTTCTTGTAGTAATCTTACTGAATGATAACAAGCTAAATAAATTAATAAATAAATAAATAAATAAAAAAAATATATATATAAGCATTTATGGTAACTTGTATGGTAATTCATAGCATACTCCAACTCCAACATTTTTCTGTTTAATAGAAATTACCTCAAAAAAAATAAAGAAAATTTACAAAAATGTTGTAATCATGTAGCAATTTGATCTAAAATTAAAATGAAAACAAAATATATTAAGCTAAATCTAAATGTAATCTAAATAATCAAAAATAAAAACTATAATAGTGACTCAGTGGCACTAGCAGTTACACTGAATAATACTCATTTGTACTGATCAACATTTACTGATTTTTACTATTGTATGGGTTTAATATAACCCATATATGACCACACAGATTTGTTTATGTTAACAACATGCTAATTCATTGTTGAAACATGCTGACAGCATAGTCAATAATCCTTTCAAACAACGTTTTCCTTTATAACTGTAAGCTAACAATATGCTCATTTGTTTTAGAAGCACGATAGCAACATGTTCACTTGAGCTTGAAAGATGTTAGGAACGTGCTAAGCCATGCTTACAAAAACTAGTTGATACTAGAAACATGCTAACAACATACTTATTCATGGTAGCAAAAATGCATCATGCTTTAAAAATGTTAATTTGAGATAGAAACATCTTAAGTAACACGCTAATTCATGCTAGCAAAATGTTAGCTCATGCTAGGAACATGCTAGCAGCATACAATTCTTGCTAATGAAATCCATATTAGAAAAATGTTAAATTATGTTTCAAATGTACATTTAATGTTAGTATCCTACTGACTTGCTGGAAATATGATAGCTAAACATCCATTCACTCTAGCAACATGTTAATTTATGTTAGCAAATTAATAACATGCTAATTTGTGTTAGGAACATGCTAAATTTATTCATCATTAATTTTCTTTTCGGCTTAGTCCCTTTATTAATCCGGGGTCGCCACAGCGGAATGAACCGCCAACTTATCCAGCATTTATTTTACGCAGCGGATGCCCTTCCAGCTGCAACCCATCTCTGGGAAACATCCATACATTCTCGTTCACACACAAACACTACGGACAATTTAGCTTACCCAATTCACCTGTACCGCATGTCTTTGGACTGTGGGGGAAACTAGAGCACCCGAAGGAAACCCACGCGACCACGGGGAGAACATGCAAACTCCACACAGAAATGCCAACTGACCCAGCCGAGGCTCGAACCAGTGACCTTAATGCTGTGAGGCGACAGCACTACCAACTGCGCCACCCTGTCGCCTACACTGTTAGAAACTGTTAGAAACATGTTAAATTATGTTAGTATCCTACTGACATGTTTATTAATTCTGGAAATATGATAGCTAATTCATGCTAGAAAAATGTTAGGATCATGTCCATTCATACAAGCAACGTGTTTATTTATTCTAGCAAATTGTTAGCTGCATGCTAATTTTTGTTAATATGCTAATTTGTGCTAACAACCTGTTAATTCATGCTAACAAAATTATAGTTCATGTTAGCATGTTAACAACATGCTAATTCATGCTAGCAAAATGTTAGTTCATGCTAGGAACATGCTAGCAGTATACAATTCATGTTAACGAAATGCATTTACCTGTTAGAAACGTGTTAAATTATGATTCAAACATCAGTATAATGTTAGTATCTTTCTGACATGGTTATTAATGTTGGGAAATAATTCATGATAGAAAAATTATTTTTAAATGTCTATTCATACAAGCAAAGTGTTAATTTATACTGGCAAACTGTTATCTACTTGCTAATTCATGTTAACATGCTCGCAACATGTTTATACATGCTAACAAAATGATAGTGATGCTGACTTGTGGTTATTAATTTATGCTAGAAACATAACAACATGCTTAACATGTTCATGATGATAAAAACAAGCTAACCCCTGACAGAAATATGTTAAAAACATGTTAATTTGTGTATGAACTTACTAATAACATGGTAGTTCTTTCAAGATGTATGTGAGATGCAAATTACTTCCTAGAAGCATACCAGAACATGCTAATTGATGTTAGAAACATTCCAATTCATGTTAACAATATGCTCACATGTTAGAAACATGTTAGCAGCATGTTAAGGAATGTTAAAAACATGCTAATTCATGCCCCTTTATCAAAGCAACATCAAAGTTTTCCATCTAGTTCATTTTGTTTTCCCTCATAGAATCAAGCGAACATGAGGACAAATCCACCGATGCCTCAGGAGATGTTCCCGTCCAGCCGTGCCCACCCGAGACCCCGACCCTCACAGCCACAGACGTTCCTGAGGAGGATGGAGACGCTCCCAAATCCCCACAGGACTTGCAGGAGAATGATGATATGGGCTCTTTGCCAGACAACTGGGAGATGGCCTACACAGAAAAAGGAGAAGTTTACTTCATAGAGTGAGTGAAGTGCACTTCAAAGCACACTTCATAATGAAAGAGCCGCGAACATATGGAGCACTACCTGTTGCTGTGTCCTCTTTTGCAGATTGTTACGGATGTCTGAATTATTTATGTGTGCCGTATTGCGCTCACTCGGGTTAATGAGGTTCAGTTTATGGCATTTTGCATTTTTGAAATGCCTTTATGGACTGGTATGTAAAAATGTATTTACAATATTAACGTTTTTCATTCTTTTGAGGGGGTTCAATTGAAGTACTTGCATGTGAAATTAATTTAAAATTGTTTAAAATATAAATAAGTGTAGAAATTATATACTTTTATACAGAAATATAAATATTTGATCATAACATTATATTAATGTTTTCTTTTACATAATTTCAATTGTTTTACATCAGTTTGAAGATCAAGATGGTGTTCTCACAGAATAAAGCCTGACAACTTATCAGCAGCCTGACACAAATCGCAGGCCTTCGGTATAAGACTGAAGGTTAATTCTGCCACAACAACCGGCTAGATGTACATTATCCTGCTTATTACATGGCAGCTCGTCACCAAATTGATCTGAGCTGTAATTTTTTACCAGTAATTTTATTAAACGTAGCTTACGGTAAGTAAGTAACCAACTAATCATTCAGTCACAAGATTCATAAGTCATAATTTGCAATGTAACAGATAATCATAATCATTTGTATATGAATATATTCACTAATGGTAAAGATAATTGTATAACCTGCTTGAGTCTGTGTTATTAATTTTAGCAGTTGTTATCTGGGAATACCTTGCAACATTTCGATTTCCCCATCAGAATCAAGCACTTCAGAGCGCTGTGATAAAAGAAAAAGAACAAACAAATACAGTAACTATAGTAGACTATACCAGAAAAGTATAGTAGGTATACCAGAAAACAATATCTTAATTTAACAGATAGTATAGAAGGAAATATTGCAAAAATGTAGAATTGAAATGAGAATTTTTTACAGACTCGCTTTAATACACGCTGTGTGTAGATTTGTATGAAACTATTTGTGATGAAACAGAACTATGAATGACAGAAATTGTTCTAAATGTTCTTTGATGCCATTTTTTCTTCTGAAATTTAAATCCACAATACAGTTTGAGCAGCCGTTTTAACATTAGTGTATGAATAAATATCAAATTTGTTTAATCTTAATACTAGAACTACAGAGGAGGTCTTTTCGGATATTTTTAAGTTTGGTTATTTAATATCTTTGTTTTAAAACTCATATAGCTGTAATACTCTGACTGTATGCGTGTTTTTTTCATTCTAACACAAAGGAGTTCTGAGTATTTCTATCTTGAATGGCGTACACTGTAGGTCAAATTAAATGCATGCATTTCAGCATCTGCTCTTTTTTTTATATGACTTTGAGTATGGATGCCTCTGTTGCCTAGCAACTCTATGCTAGCAAAAACATAACTTTCTCATAGCAAAATATAATTTTACTCCAGACATGTTTTTCAAAAACTACATTTTCACTGCAGTGAGAAAGCGATGCCCTACTGATTGCCAGAGAAAGTGAGGTACACACCTTCAGGATTGGTGTAGTAAACCATATACAGTTATACACTGTATTACTACATTAGTCATTTTATTTTTAGGGTTATGACTTCATAAAATATGATATTAATTCTAAAACCTGAAGCTTCGAGTTTAAATATGTGATGAAAATTTGTTATAGAATTATGTAGTTGCAGTTTTATTTTTATTTATTTATTTAGTTTCTTGTTAAATTTGTAAATTTCATTTGATTTTTTTTACATTTCATAATAGGGGCCGTAATTATTGGCCATAAACATAATTTTCAGTTTTCAGCCAAAAGAGAATCCGTAGTCACTGTACTATCTGAAGCAACGTTCACACATAATTCGTGAAGTGATCTAATAAACCCATTCATTTCCATGGCTTGTGCCACACAAGGGAGGTTTGTTTCTGTGCTGACCAAAGTGCAAGAGCAATGGAAATTAATAATAATAATTCCTTACATTTATATAGCGCTTTTCTACACTCAAAGTGCTTTACAGTATGGGGGATCTCCTCATCCACCACCAGTGTGCAGCATCCACCTGGATGACGCGACGGCAGCCATATTGTGCAGACAGCACACCACACACCAGCTGATTGGTGGAGAGGAGACCGAGTGATGAAGCCAATTATGATATGGGGATGGTTTGGAGGACATGATGGACAGAGGCCAATGGGCAGATCTGGCCAGGATGCCGAGGATGAATTCCTACTTTTTTTCGAAGAACATCTTGGAATTTTTTATAACGACCACTGAGAGTCAGAACCTCGGTTCAACGTCTCATCCAAAAGACGCAAAGTCTGCTCAAATAACACACTGACAGGACATTTATTAGCAGTATACTTGTTCCTGCTGCTTGCAGTAGTGCTGCTGTGCTGTCATGGCAGCACTAGTAAAATGACGCTACTTGACTCGTTCAATGTGAATAAAATGTGATTATTTTATTGGCTTGTGTTTATTAAAATCAGCATAAGCTAAGGTATTGAGTTAAATTTCAAAAGTCTTAAATTATTTGATATCATTTAATTGAATAATAAATAATTATTACATATTGTCAACACAGAATTTTCGTCTTGGTGCCTTGTTTTGTCATAAAGAACATTCACTTTGCAAAATTACATGCTACAGTACAAGTTTGATCAGAAATGAAGAGACACTAGAGTTTGCTGAGTCTTGTATCATGATAAAACCCAATCTGCCAGAGCAACAGAAGGAAAAACATTCTCAAGACTAAGAGAATGATGTTTCCTTCCCTCGCATCAGTCCTTAATGAGAAACAAGGGACTTATTAAGAATATTGATTGTCATTGCGGTGACTGGAAAAACCCAACTGATTTGGGATACATAATTGAGAACGTTTTACATTTGAAAGAGAGTCTTGGACCAAAGAGATGCTTCAGATTCAGATAATGGCAGCTAAGCTACAACAATGTTTTTCTCTGTTCTTTTCAGTCACAATACCAAAACGACGTCATGGCTGGACCCTCGACTAGCAAAGAAAGCTAAACCTCCAGAGGAGTGTGAGGAAGATGGTGAGTGTGTCACTGTAACACATGCAAGCGCGCGCGTGTGTGTATTTTATACTGCAGTCATGACCTCTGCTTGTATTTTTTCCCTGTGGAGATTTACACATGAGAGATAGTTTTATGAATTCTGAGGGGGAGATCGTGTTTTGTGAGATGTCAGAACATATTCTGGTTTCATAAAACATCAAGGACAAGTGCTGCTAGATTATGATTACACATTGGGTTTCTTTTGACAGAATGTACGAGATAAAAATGTCTCAGCACTGATGAATCGGTTTATCTATTCATTGTTGTTTGTATTTTTTTGGAAGTCATTTGTTTGTTCAGTCGTATAACTGTCCATCTGCTAGTCTATACATACATACATACATACATACATACATACATACATACATACATACATACATACATGCATACATACATTCTTTCTCTGTATGTTGGTGTTTGTTTATTCATTCATTCATTTCAAATTATTACTCGTTCTTTTGCTTGATCAGTTGTTTGTCTGATCAGTCATGTATCGTTCCATTTGTCCGTTTGTCCATTGATTAGTTTGCATTAATTCCTGCATACAGTGCATAAATACATCTTTTCTTCATTTGCTTTTCGTTCATTCATTCATTTATAAATAACTGTTCTTGATTTTTCGCTTTAGTTTGATCATTTGCTTGTTTTGTTGTCAAAGAGCCATTCATTTAGTCACCTTCTCCATTTATTTATTTGTTTTTCATTCTTTCATTCCTTAAAATCATTTGTTTTTTCAGTCATCCCTCCATACAATTATCTAATCATCCATTTGTAATTATCTGCCCTGCGTTAATCCATCCATTCATAAATCTGTCCACCCTTCATTCATTCATTCATTCATTTGTTCATTTGTTGCCACATTCCTCAAATTTCATTCCTGTTCACACATCCATCTATCCATCTATCAATCTGTCCATCCATCCATTCATTCATTCATTATTTCATTCATTCATTCAATCATTCATTCATTCATTCATTCATCAATTTATTCATTCATCCATACATCCATCTGTTCATCTATCCATTCGTCCTTCCATCCGTCCATCCATCTATCCATCCACAAAACATTCATTTATTTATCTATCCAGCTATTTAGACTGTCATTCATTCATCTGTTTGCCCATCTGCCCATCCATTTATCCATACACCCACCAAATGTTTGTTAGTTAGTTTGTTCAATTATTCATTCATTCATTCGTTTGTTCAGTTGCCTATCCATCATCCATCCATCCATACACCCACGAACATTCATTTGTTCGTTCGTTTGTTCATTAGTTCATCCTGCCATCAATCCACCCACCAAACATTCATTCATTCATTGATTCATTCATTCATTCATTCATTTATTCATTCACTCATCCATCCATCTCAACTATACATTCATCTATTCAGCTATTTAGACTGTCATTCATTCATTTATTCATCTGTTTGCCCATCTATCTATTCATCTATACACCCATCAAATGTTTGTTCGTTTGTTCATTCATTCATTCGCATATCCATCTGTCCATCCATACACCCACAGAATATTCTTTTGTTGGTTCATTTGTTCATACTCAATCATCCATCCACCCATTCACCAAACTTTAACTCATTTATCTATCCTGCCATTTATCCATAAATTCATTCATCTATTCATCCATCCATCCATCCATTTATCCATTCACCAAACATTCATTCATCTATCCATCATCCATCCACCCACCCACTTCATTCATTCAATCATTCATCCACACGTTCACCAAACTTTCATTCATTCATCTATCCTTACATTCATTCATCTATACATTCATTAATATATTCATCCATCCATCCATCCATCCATCCATCCACCCACCCACCTACCCAC
>CAIGQQ010004470.1:3655549-3667268 GCA_903798035.1 Danio albolineatus
AAAAGTGTGGTGGATGCTAGGGTGTTCTGAGTAGTTGCCAGGAGATTGTGTGGTTGTTGGGGTTTTCTTAGTGGTTGCTATAGTGTTCTGAGTGGTTACTGTGGAAGTGTTGTGGGTGATAGGTTTTCCTGGCTGCTTGCTAGGATGTTCTGAGTGGTTGCCAGGGCATTGTGAAGTTGCTATGGTATTTTGAGTGGTTGCCAGGTCAATGTGTGGTTGCTAGGATGTTCTGAGTGGTTAATGTGGAAATGTGTGGGGGATGCTAGGGTGTTCTTAGTAGTTGCTAGGAGATTGTGTGTTTGTTGGGGTTTTCTGAGTGGTTGCTATGGGGTTCTGAGTGGTTTCTGTAGAAGTGTTGTGGATGATAGGTTTTACTGAGTGCTCGCTGGGGTGTTCTGAGTGGTTGTCAGGACATTGTGAAGTTGCTAGGGTATTTTGAGTGGTTGCCAGGTCATTGTGTGGTTGCTAGAATATTTGCTGAGGTTGCTAAGGCTTGGCTGAGGTTGTTTGGGTTTTGTGATGGTTTACCAGTGCATTGTGGTTTTTGTTTTTAGGATATTTTGAGTGGTTGCTAGGGTGTTGTGAAATTTCTAGAGTGTTCCGAGATGTTATCAGGACATTGTGCAGTCGCTACAGTGCTCTGGGTTGTTGTTAATGAAATTTGGTGGATTCTATGGTTATTTGCGTGGTTGTTTTGATTGTTCTGAGGTGTTACCAGGGTGTTGTAATGTTGCTAGAATGTTCTGAGTTGTTGCCAGGGGATTGTTTGGTGGTTGCTGTGGTATTTTGAGTAGTAGCTAAGGCGTTATAAGGTTGCTTTGTTGTTTTGAGATATGTTAGAATGGGGTTTCTTGGGTATTCTACTGTAAATCACTGTTATGGCATTTAAGGTCGCTGTTACAGTGTAATGGGTGGTTGTACGGACTTTTAAATGTTTGCTAATGGATTAATTTATAAATGGTATCTATGGTGTAGTGTATGTGGGGTGTATTCAGAGAAGTTGTAAGGGCATTTTAGGTGTCTGCTACAGTGTTCTTTATGTTTAATGGGTTTTTCAATGAGATTGCTAGGGCATTGTTTAATGGCTGTTTGGGCGTTCTGAGTGGTTAATTAAGGCATTGTTTTGAGGTTGCTTGGGAGTTCTTAGCGATTAAGTAGGATATTGTTTAGTGGTTGCTAGGGTGTTCTGAGCCGTTAATTCAGACCTTGTGTGTCTAACTGCTTTATTAGGGATTAGTTTGGTAAGTGATTTATTAGGGTGCTATTTGGTGGTTGCTAGGGTGTTCTGAGTGATTAATAAGCATATTATTTGGTAGTTGCTAGGGTGGTCTGAGGTGTTAACGTGAGAATTGCTTTGTGGTTGGTATGGTGTTCTGAGTCATTCTAAATTTCAGTTTGATGATTGGAATGATCTTAATGTGTGCAGGGTGGTTTCTAGGGAATTGATAGCCAGTTTCAATGGTATCATGAATATTTCAGGTGACCGTTTCAGTGTTCTCTGCATTTGACAGGTTGTTCTAGGAGGGGGACACTGCTAGAAGGTTGCTAGGTGTTTAGAATGACTACTACATTAGATGAGTGCTTATTTGTGGTTGCTAGTTTCTCAAAGTTGTTGCTTGAGTGTTCTGAATGGTTTCTAGGCAGCTCCTAAAGCACTGTTTAGTTGTTATTAGAGTATTCGGAGTGGGATTTATTTGCTGGTCACTTTGGTGTTTGGAGTAGTTGCATGGGTGACCGAATGCTAACCCATTTGCTTAGCGGTTTCTGGGGTGCAAGTTGCTAGGTGTTCAGAGTGGTTTCAAGAACAATGCTACTACAGGATGCTGTAGGTGTTCAAAGCAGTTTCTAGGTAGCTTCTAAATAATTTTTTGGTGGTTGCTAAATAGTTATCGAATGTTGTTTCATGGTTGCTAAGGTATTACAAGAATTATCTAGTGTATTCTGAATGGTTGATTGTTCTATTCTACGTTTGTGTAAGTTCTATTCTACGAGGTTTCTTGTTTGGTTAAGTGGTTAATTGGTTAAGATGAGGTTTCTAGGGGGTTTTGAGCTGTTGCTAGGGCATTGTTTCTTGATTGCTTGGGTGTTCTGAGTAGTTTCTAGGCTCATCCTGAATGGTTGTAAGGGCGTTTTAGGTAATTGGTATAATATCCCGTGTGTTTTACAAGACAGTCCGAGAGGTTGCCAGGGCATTGTTTAGTGGCTTCTAAGTAGTTCTGTGTGTTTCTTATGACTATTATAATATTATAATGTTTATTGGTTCCTTTAGAGTATGAATAAATATGAATATCTTTTTGTGAAACTTAAAGAATGCAAAGTACACCTACAGGAGGTAAAACAGAGATCTGAAAGTCATATCACACACATGAAAAAATGTGTACAATTATGTGCATAGCAAAAATAATAGAGGAAGTTAGAGTGGGTTTCCATAACCCGGCTCTGATTGAGTGACTAGGAAAAACCGCCATCTGTGAAGTTAATTACTGTAGAAGGGCTGTCTGAAAAGATATGAGTTATGTTAGCCTTTTGTTTATGTGAGCTTGATTTGCATGTTTACTGCGCTCCGTTTGCCCACAATAAATTCACAATCTGCGTATTTTAACGGGTTTGTGAAGAATGCCGGCACGTTTCACCGGTGATGTTTTTGATAATTACTGTGCGAGTTTGCGCCCGTGCCCCATTTCTTCCTGATGTTTCAATAATGTCATATTTGGCTTCGAAACAAAAGCAACAGGAAAAAGTATCTCGAATTCTGCATTTGATGACGGCCCTTTGTTGTTATTTTGTCAGCGTTTTCATTAGTTTTGTGTGTCTCAGGCGGATTGAATGGCATGAAAGTATGTTGGCACTAACCTTCGGGCTGCCAGATCTCCCTTCACTTACCGCTGTGTGTCCTAATTAAGCTTTGTTTTACACACCGACTGCCAGCTTGAACGGCCGGCTGGATTGTTTCGGGATGCCGAATTGAAATTCTGGCGTGTGCCGGGAATGTGTGTTTTTAAAAGACGTCTAGACTGATTTGCCCGCTAGTATTATCATACACCGCAGGCATCCCTGGGGTTATTGATTTACTGGACTGGGCTTGGCTATAATGAAAACTGTGAGGAATGTTTTCATGACGTGCCATGCATTAAACGGCTCATTTTTATTTATTTATTTATTTTTTGCTCCTGAAGGTTGCATATTCTCCATTCAGTGTTTTTGTAATTATTTCTAAATATTGTATTATAAAAGTTCTTCACTCGAAGGCTGATTAAATCATGCAATATGAAGGAAAGCAAGGGTCAAAAGTGTTATTTATTCATAAACAGTGCTAATGCCAGGCATTTTGCATAGAAGGATGATCCTTTTTTAAAATCATTTAATATCATGAGTATAGTTTCAATTTGACTAAAAGAATGTTCTGCCATGACCATACAAATAGCTGATTTGACATTAATAAATAAAAAATATATTAAAAAAGTGTAATAATGCTATACAAATAAAGCACTGTTGAGTGTGTGTATATGGTGTAATTTTAGTAATATTCATTATTACTAAAGGATATTTGAAAATAATATTTAATAGTAAATAACAGCAACTACATATTTATATAAACAAATGTGTGTATGTATGTGTGTATGTATGTGTGTGTGGGGGGGGGGGGGAAGGAGGAGATAGGGTGGAAGGGGGGATTCTTCCAAAACGAAGGTAGAGCAGTAGGGAAAAAAATGGTCTGTTTATAGTAAGCTTGGATCGCTCTGATTGGATTATTGCTGATTACAGATGATCAGCCAGGCGTGCTAATCATATCACGTGCTCCTCTCGAAATTAGTTTATGAAACTTCACTTAAAAATTAAAAAAAAGGAATATTAAATTACAGAAATTTACCAAAAATTTAAATTTAAGGAAATTTCTGTAATTTAATATCCATAATTTGACGGTATATTTCTGTAATTTAACGGCCGTTATGTTCCGTTTTTTTTTTTTTTAACAGTACATACAAAATACATTGACAAACCTCTAATTGTAAACAATGTACAGTATATTGTTGTCATGATGACCTTTAAAGTAAAGCACTATAAATTCTCTGACAGTTGTGTTACAGTTTCAAATTTTCATTATCATTAAAACCATGAATAATTTTCACGATTGTAAGAACTCGCTTTAAAAATCCTGTAACATTGCGATTAGCTGTTATTTAAATGCATGTTTATATAGACAGTTAATAAATATATATATTTTCTATACAGTTTATTTATGTTATATTCCTTTTGATTTAAAGCTTTATACAGTACTATTAAAAATACTGAGCTGTAGTTTGTCTACATGAAATTAAATTGCAATATCTCCCCTGTGACGTAGTTTCCAAGTGTAGGTTTAACAAAACATACCTTGAATAAAAAATAAAAAAATCAAATGTTCCTTTAACAACACACAAAAAACACTGTACGTTAAATAATACAAACATAAGTGAACAAATCCAAACAGCGCAGATCTTTTTTATGTGGTTAGCCACTATATTGCACAAAGCTGCAAATTTTATTTGTTGTTTTTTCGTTTTCAGATACAAAACAAAAAGGGTTAGTTCCCAAAAATGAAAGTTTACTCACCCACAAGTGATTATTAACCGCTTGTTAAAAATCTGTAACCGCAGTAGGAAAAACAAATGCTATGAAAGTCAGTGGTTACATGTTTATTAGCGTCTTCTTTTGTGTTCAACTTAAAAAGAAACTCACAAGGTTTGAAACAAGTAAAGGATGAGTAAATATTTTATTTTTGGGTGAACTATCCCTTTAAATGTGTGTGACATATATTTTGTAAAATGTTTAGGTCATTCGGAACCAAACTGTAGTAATACTGTATGAATAATCGTGATGTAAACTTTTCACACCATTATAACTCTAATTTATTTATATTCCCCTCAATTTATTTATGCAAGGAAACAAAAAATACAACCCAGACTACATTAAATTTCAGATTAACTTCATTAAAGTTCACATGCAACAGGGATCAGCAAGATTTCCAACAAGGTGCCGACCATCTTATTTTTTATTTTCTTTTTACAGAACTTCCATATGGCTGGGAGAAAATCGACGACCCTATTTATGGCAGTTACTATGTTGAGTAAGTTGTTCAAATCTCTTCTTCCAAGCCCCAAATATTTAGAAAATCTGACCCCAAATCGTCCGCTCCATGCTCTTCAGTAAAGCTTGTGCGGGGCGCAGATTTTAATATCTGCTCGCTCTGCCCCGCAGCCACATTAACAGAAGGACACAGTTTGAGAACCCCGTCCTAGAGGCCAAACGAAGGATCCAACAGCAGCAGCAAATGCAAAGTCAAGGTCTATCGGCGCTGCCATTGCCCACCATATATAGAGGTACTGCTTTTCTCTGTGGCCCATTTATGCCATCTTCCCCCGCTTGGTTTGGTTGGTGTTGGGTTTACTTCATTTTACCTTAGTGACCGAAGCACCAAAAGGCCATCCAGTGGAGATGGTTGTGAAGTATGTTGTTCTTTATCGTCTGACTGTTTGTTTGCGTTTGTCTCAACAGAAAAGCCCCCGTTCACACGTGACGCCACGCAGCTCAAAGGGACGTTCCTCACGACGGTGCTGCAGAAGAGCAACATGGGTTTCGGCTTCACCATCATCGGTGGCGACGAGCCGGACGAGTTCCTGCAGGTCAAGAGCGTCATTCCTGAAGGACCTGCAGCTCAGGATAGCAAGATGGACACAGGTGAGAAGATTGAGAAAGTCCATCTCTCAGTGCTATATTTGTTTTCTGTAATTATGTGAAATTGCAACATTCATTCATTCATTTTCTTTTCGGCTTAGTCCCTTTATTAATCAGGGGTCACCACAGCGGAATGAACCGCCAACTTATCCAGCATATGTTTTACACAGCGGATGCCCACATACATACACTATGGCCAATTTAGCTTATTCAATTCACCTGGAGAACATGCAAACTCCACACAGAAATGCCAACTGACACAGCCGGGGCTCGAACTAGCAACCTTCTTGCTGTGAGGTGATCTTGCTACCCACTGCGCCACCATGATGCCCAAACTAAAATATTTGGAATTGATTTAATATAACTATTTATTACGGTGTTACGTTTATTATTAAACAATTTATTCATTAATTTATTATTATTATTTTAATCACTAGGTTATTAGGTTATTATTAATTTAGTATTATTGATTTATTATTTATTACATTATTATGATTATAATTGGGTTCTGTTAAAGTTATTCACGACTAATAACATACAAAATAAAATGCACATTTTATGTAAACAAATGCACACATCCATGTATAAATGTGTATAAAATGCTTATTTCAATTTATATTTAAAATATTCATATGGATCATAAAATTGTTTAGAAATATTTTTAAAGAATATACATTTGAGTATTTTTATTTTGTATATGATTAGTCACAATTAATTGTTAAACCTCAGTAATTTTTAATACATCTAGAATTAAATAAATATAATAAAGTAAATTATTTAAAATGAAGAATATTCATATTAAATGTATTGTTTATCAGATATGTACATAGTAATGTAATATTTTTATTATCTTTATAATAATCATTTGATGTAAAATCGTCTCATAATATTTGTGTAAAATAATAATAGTGCATTGAAGCATATGTAATCTAAAGTTTTACGTTTAATTATTTCTAGTGTTATATAATTTAAGTTGTCCATTAATATGTTTTAAATTTATAGTCGAGGCATAACCATATATTTTTACAATACAATAGATCAGTGGTTCTCAAGCTTTTTTTCACCAAGTACCACCTCAGAAAAAACTTGTCTCTCCAAGTACCACCATAATAACCGGTATTGATGTACAGTAGTGTAGTAGGACTAATTAAGCAACTACAGCACTGCACAGTTCAAAAATGAGGCTGATTAATTCTTCTAATTAACAATATTTATTATTGTCAGCCACTTAAATAAAAGGTTTAGCCTATTAAAAATAATTTACAGATCACATCGGTGTTATCGTGCACGTCAAAGGGTTAAAAGTTTGTTCCTTTTTTTTACTTTAATTATTCAGTGATTCCTCCGCGTATCACTAGAAGGAAGTTTTTGTACCACTAGTGGTACATGTACCACAGTTTGAGAACCACTGCAATAGATTATCTTATAGTAGTTACTGTATGTCATATTTCTGAAAAAAATTAAATTAAATAATGTAATGTCAAACTATGAAACTAAAAATATTCATTCATATCAATTGAACTATGATGTTTTTATTCAAATATTACTGTATGGTTAATTTAACATCTTAAATTAGCTTGCCACACTGCATCCTGGGATTGAAATTTCTGCTAATTGAATTTTTTGCAGAGGATGCCAGCTGTCTGAAAAAGGCAGATTTTTGTTCACCCAGCATAGCGATTGGCTGTAAGGATGCACCGATATTGAATTTTTGACCGATACCGATAAAACTTTAGATTTGGAGGCAGATTATATTAGCCGATAAATATAAATATTAATTAATGTTTTAAAACCTTTATCTTGATAAAAATTTGAACTAAACTTTAATAATAAGCTATCCTTTTCTATGGCCAACTTTTTTTCTATATAAATAAAACACCGCCTCCCCCCCCAAAAAAAATCCATGCATAAAGCAAAACCAAATCGCTTAATGTTAACCAAAATCAAAATTTCAATAAAATATTCAAAAAGTAGGAGGCAGCAGGCATGTGGAGTGCTACAGGCAGCAGAAATAATAAAATATGATTCCTGCTTTAAGACAGGGCGCGTTATCCTACTGGAAGTAGCCATGTGGTCATAAAGGGATGGACATGGTCAGCAACAGTACTTGGGTAGGCTGTGGCGTTGCCACGATGCTTAATTAGTACTAATAGGCCCAAAGTGTGCCAAGAAAATATCATCATCCCACATCATTACACCACCATCAGCAGCCTGAACTGTTGATACAAGGGAGGATGGATCCATTTTGCATCAGAAATCGAGACTAAATTAGACGAGGCAACGTTTTTCCAATGTACTATTATCTAATTTTGATGAGCCTGTATGAATAATAGCTTCAGTTTCCTGTTCTTAGCTGACAGGAGTGGCCCCCGGTGTGGTCTTCTGCTGCTGTAGCCCATCTGCCTCAGGGTTGGACGTGTTGTGTGTTAAGAGATGCTTTTATGCATTCCTCTGTTGTATTGAGTGGTTATCATTCTCTGTAAACCTTAGAGATGGTTGTGCATGAAAATCCCAGTAGAACAGCAGTTTCTGAAATACTCAGACCAGCCCGTATGGCACCAACAACCATGCAGTCACTTTAATCACCTTTCTTCCCCATTCTGATGCTCGGTTTGAACTGCAGCAGATCGTCTTGGCTATGTCTACATGCCTAAATGCATTGAGTTGGTGCCATGTGATCGGCTGATTAGAAATTTGTGTTAACGAGCTTATATACAGGTGTACCGAATAAAGTGGCCGGTGAGTGTATCATGCATCCCTAATTGGCTGATGCCAATAATCTCGCAATCACTAAATCCTGGCCAATTAATCACCGTAGTTGAAATGCATCAGTGTGTATCAGTAGTCCACTAACTACTTTGCAGACTCTATTTAAAGGAGAAAATAAAAGAAAAATCAATACAGAAACATCTTTAGTTTTTATCACCAGTGATTGTCAGGTAACCATGGCTGCCGAGGCTAAGCGAGACAAACAGTGGCTGTAAAAACCAAATTTTCAGAGGCCTGTTTAGAATTACAAAAAGCCTTCTTTTAATGTGTTGACACTTATCGATACATAAGCAGGGCCGAGTAGCGACCTCAGAAGTTCTCAAGAGAAAACCCTCAGCGCATTGGCTAGGAAACATCATTATCTCTGTAGCCACCGCTTGACAACAGTCCCTAATAGCTTGCACAGAGCTAGCGCAAGGTCACGCTTGTCGCAGTGTGTTTTTCTGTGATGAAAGAGCGCTTTTGAGTGAGTCATCACAGGCGGACGCTGGAGGCTTATTTGCTGCTTTTTCATAACTTCTTTATTCCCTTGTAGAGGAACTCTTAACCTAGTATGGGAAACTTGAGTCCCTGTATCTATGTATGTATACCTGTATGGATGGCTTGTTCATTCCCTTGATCGTGTGTTAACTTTAGAAGTGTATCACATCTGATGACATCACTTCCCAGGGCCTTTACGGATAATGATGCTGGCAGTGGCTTTATTTGCATATGCCTCAAGCTAGCGTTGCAGTTTGGGCTTTGGTGGGATCTCGTGTGTTTTATCTGCTTTTGATGGGGGTCCTTTTATAGAAGTTCCTCTGCACACACTTATGCCGTCGGCTTGTGCAGTTTCAACAGGCCGCAGGTTGCCTTTCTTACTGAAACATCTCATTATTGGCTAGCTTTGCTGTTAGCACGCTCGGTCAGTGTCTATAACGGTCTGTGCTTATGTAACAGACCTTCTGTGTGTGCTCTGATTTTAATCAGAAATGAAGTGATATAGTAAACATTTGGGTCAAAAAACATCTGTTTTATTAACCTTGGGTATGTGGGTTCTTAAAACATGACATAATAGCTCTCTAAAAAGCAGAATTGTTGTTTAAAAGAACACTCTACCTTTTTTTTTGAAGACAGACTCATTTTACATGTCTCCTAGAGTTAAACTGCTCTGTGTAACCATTTTTAAATCCATTCAGACAATATGTGGGTCTGGCTGGAACAGTTTTAGGTTAGCTTAGCATAAAACATTAAATCAGATTAGACCAGTGGTTCTCAAACTGTGGTACACGTACCACTAGTGGTACACAAGCTTCCATCTATGGCCCATTTCCACTGAGTGGTACAGTACAGTACGGTACGGGTCGGAATGTGTCACCTTTATCAGGCTTGCGTTTCCACTTCTAAAGGGTACTCTTTTGGTTGGCGTGGTGTACGACAGAAAGTTTCAGTCAACGTCACAACAATAATTTGCTCCTTTTTTTCGGCTTCTCCTTTGTGTTTGCACGTGTCAGTCTCTGAAAGGATCGGGTTTCAAAAGCACGTCAATCAAGCGCACATTATTATCATCAGCTCAAGAAGTTTGTTATTTCAAATATTGACGCGCGAGTGAGAAAGCGAAACCGCTCCCTCTTCAGACGGGCTCGTAAAAAACTACAAGGCACAGGGGAGAATCTGCTCTTCTCTTGGCTTCGTGGCTGTTAAAGACGACGACAAGGTTTGTTTGAGCTCGGGTCGACCATGGCTCGTTATTATATGTTTATATTATTTCGGTGTATTGTCTCTCGGCTGTGTATTAAACATGGCGGGTCCTTTGTTTTCATTCTGGCTTGTTGCGTGAGCAAATGACGTATCTCTGTAAACCAATAGCGTTCAGCTGTGCGTCTAGCGCCGCCTTTTGGTCACCCTTGGTACCCTTTGTAATGGGTGACCAAAAATTGGTACGGTATGGTTCGGTACTGAATACTGAACCGTACCGTACCACTCAGTGGAAACGGGCCACTAGTGGTACGTGGAGGAATCTCAGAATAATTAAAGTAAAAAAATGAACACACTTTTAACCCTTTGTCTCGTACGATAACACCGATGTTATCAGTAAATTGATTATAATAGGCTAAACCTTTTATTTAAGTGGCTGACAATAATAAATATTCTTAATTAGGAAAAATTAATCTGCCTTGTTTTAGAACTGTGCAGTGCTGTAGCTGCTTAATTAGGCCTACTATGCTACTGTACATCAATACCGGTTATTATGGTGGTACTTGGTGAAAAAAGCTTGAGAACCACTGGATTAGACAATTAGCATCTTGCTCCAAAATTCTATTGCTTTTATTGAAGAGTTTTTAAAGAGTTTGTATTCAAACTAATATTCTTTTAGTTTGTAAAACTTTAGAGACCAGAGACTTTGTTTGTGTTTTGTGTTTGGGGTAGCTACTATAATTCTGGATTAACACCAAACGCGTATGCAATATTCACATTCATTCTCTATCTATAAATGACTCATTTGATTTTCGTAATACATTCATGCAAATTTTTCATCTGCGCGAGTGGCGCAAAGAATATCTAACAAGTCTAGAGGTGGATATAACTACGATGGCGATTGTACCTATTGTTTATAGTACCATCCAGACAATCTCAGCTTCAGAGATCCTGACCATCTGCCTCACGTGGGGCAGTTTTATAAATCGTTACTGCTTATTTCTTTTCTGTATGGAGATCAGATCGATCAACACTGTAGCTTCCCAATATATTCCCATTTAAAATAGGATGAATTGCGTGTGTTTGTTGCAAGTGTGTTGCAAATTTCGCATCATTCATGCTGCTCAGTAGAAATCTGCCTCTATTTGCACATTTGCATTGCTAACAGAATTAGCATATCTCAGTGAACGTTTCACTTTGACTATGCATTGATAAAGCCAATTCGGTGGATGAGTACAATGCCATGATCGGTAAGGGACGATAGAGGTCATTTGGCAAGGACACCAAGGTTACACCCCAACTCTTTACATACATGTGGATTTTTAATGACCACAGTGAGTCAGGACCTCAATTTAACATCTCATCCGATAGACGGCGCTCACTGATGGTATAGCATCCCCTTCATTTTACTGGAGCATTAATACTCACACAGATCACGGGTTGAGCACCCCCGCCGGCCTCAATAACACTACTTTTGGTGAAGGCAACTGTGGATTATATATATATATATATGTATATATGTATATATGTGTATATATATATATATATATATATATAT
>CAIGQQ010004470.1:3667668-3692750 GCA_903798035.1 Danio albolineatus
TATATATATATGTATGTGGATTATATATATATATATATATACATATACAATAATTGCGTGTCTGATCGGTTTCAGATGCTACATCCCATGCAGTCCAAAGATTAACAACCCAGCAAACCCTCCCTCAAGCTACCTCACTCTCCTCTGGGTCACGGCACCAGCATAACCACTTTAGTTTTGTTCAGTCTGTGGGATTTAGACTGACATTTTCATGTTGGGAAGCAAGCACACTAAGGGCCTTGTGCATGTAGTGAGGTTAACCAGTACAGCTCTTACTAGCTGCTCTACAGTTGTCTCGCCGATTTAAACTTTACTCTCAATAGAGTCACAGCATATGTGATATTGACCCCTTTGGGTCAATTCATCGTATTAGATTCGAATAGCCATTACTAGTATGGAAGACAGACACACTAAGAGGGAAAGAAAAGACTGCAGCCTCGAGTGGATTGTTGAAGCCAGGGGAATGATGATTACTTGAACAGATCTTACTTGTTGGCCTTCATTATACTCACTCCCCAAATCTCATTCCCATCAAGGTCACAGCTCCTGTGTAACCCTTACAGTGCTGTTGACCCCGCAGGGTTCAAAGCGGCGTTTCCAGCATGGTAGGCAGGAACACTAACAAGGACATTAAAGACGGCTGTCTCTAGTCTGTCTTTTAAGGCCAGGGGGATGAGGTTTATTGCAGAGCTCATATAGCCTCTGTTAATCTCTCTTCCCCCTTTAACTACACCCTTATCGGGGTCAGGATACTGATGTAACACCTTTGAATCTGTTCAATCTATGTGTTTCGAATCTGCATTTCCATGGGAGCTGAGTGCACTAATATGGACACTAAAGACTGCAGCCTCTGATGCAGGGGTGCTCCAGTTCCAGGAGATCGACCTCTCAGCAGAGTTCAGCTGCAACCTTGATCAAACGCACCTGTCTTAATTACCAAGTACTCCTTCAGATCTTACATAGGCTGCGTCCGAAATCACCTACTTCTCAGTAGGTACTGAATTTAAATATAAGCGTACTACTCAACCGTTAGAAAAGTATGTTCTATACCAGTGTTTCTCAACTGGTGGGTCGCAACAAAAGTTTAATTTTTAACTTGTTTTGCGTATACCGGACTTTTATTTTGAAATGCGCGCACGACAACCGATCCCTTTGGAATCGACGTGGAAAGCGTCACGTTGCCGAGCAACATCGAGAGTCAGCTGGTGGAGCTGTCATGTGATAAGACGCTGAAACAGAAATTCAGTGAAGTAAGCCTCACCCAGTTTTCATGATCTGTGTGCGCGATCAAAACCATCCCATTCAGAACTACGTATTTGTGTAAAAATGGCTTCTCTTCCTTGGTGCAGCTTGAGTCAAAGGAAAGGAACAGGTGGGACTTAGAGCACGATCTTCGAGTAGCACTTTCTACCATCACCCCTGACTTTGAAACTCTTATCACATCAGTAAAGCACATCCTCAGTTATTTCATTGTCTTCCAAAATTACTGTTAAGTGAAACATATGTTTATAATTGCTGTCATATTAGATGTAAAAATGGTTATGAATATTTTAATGATTTTACAATTGGCTGGTTTGTTCTGTTCAACAGGATCAGTGTTAATGTTTAATTAACAGTTCAGTTTTGTTTATGGTAACAACCTTTCCTTACCCTAACCACTGTTTACAGTGTTTGTCGTTTTTACTTTGTAATATTTCTATAATTTGATACATTTTGTTAAATGTCAGCAATAAAATGTTTATTTGTCAGTCTTGCTGATTTTCTCATGATTTTTCTGTCACTACTTGTGTATGTTAACAAATAAATACAAATTAATTATAATTCCTAAAATTATAGTACAGTTCCTAAAAATTTGGGTCGCGGCTTGATGACCATGTAAAAATGTGGGTCCCGTGGCCAAACCAGTTGAAAACCACTGTTCTATACAGTATGAATGCGAGTTGGATGAATGGAACTTAGACTTTCTACATCCATCATTTTGTCATCATCATGTGACCTCCTCACGGGAGTTGCGTCGCTTCACTCCCATACATGAATTCTCGCACGGTGCATCATGGGATAGTGTAGCGTCCATTCGATGCACACTTCAGAATCTCGCTAGAAGTAGTAGGTCATCCCTTCTCACATACTGTTTTTTGAATTCTATGAATTCAGACATGCTACTTGGCTCACATACTGTTTTTAACATTCTATATAGTATGAAAGTATGCGATTTCAGACCTAGCTTTATGTTCTTTTAGTTGTTTTTGATCACGGTTGGAACTGAACTCTGCAGGAAGGTTGATCTCCAGGAACAGGATTGGGAACCCCTGCTCTAGTGCATGTCTTGAGACCAGGTTAAGCTTGCACCAGCGGATCCTAAGTTCTTACTTAAACTGGAATGTGAAGTCCAAACTAGAGGCTTAGTATCTATTAGCTGATTTCGTAACAAAATTTGTTCTTTGTTTGCAGCACAAGTTTTTAATTCATGGACAAACGAAACTAAACACTCCTAGAATGAAGCTCGCATGTCACAATATGGAAAAAATGACATTTGGCAGGACAGTGAGCAGAGGGAGTTGAAGGAAGTGAGAACTTGTGGTTCAGTCACAAGTTCATCAATGTTGGGATTGGGAAGTGGGCTCACTTAGGCCCCTTTTACACTAGTGCGTTTTAGTTTTAAAATGGCGTTTTAGCATGAAAACGATCAGCGTCCACACTAGCGTTTCACCCAGCGTTTCTGAACACATCTCTGTACACACTACTCCACCAGAAACGTATATCACGTGACCATTAGCGCACTCTGGGCATGCGCGTTCAAGTATAAACAGGAAGCATTTGTCTCGCTCTGCATTCTAAATAGAGCTTACGCTGCTTGAAACGCAAGCGATTAGCGAGTGCTCGAACAGTAGCTTGCCTCTTGCAAATATATGCAGCTGTTGCAGTAAAAAAGGCAGAGTTTAACTGCACAATGGTGCCCAAAACAGACAAAAGTGTACACAACGCTTCCATTTCTGTCCATGTTGTTTACAGTGAAGGCTGGTCTGTGGTTATAGTCATGTGATAGGGACTTGATGAATAAGGGAAGGTTACGCAGTGACCCAAAAGCGAATCTCAGTAGCGAATCTCAACAGCCACGCCTCCATTTTCAGATGTCTCCATTTCCCCCCATCCACACTGAGATAGAGCAGCAGCGTTCAAGAATGAAAACGGCCTCTCCAGCGTTTCCAAAACGCTCCGTTTTCGGGGCTCGAAAACTCCGGCGTAGTGTGGGTGGATAGCGTAACCGCAGCAAAACTTATGCGTAGGCCTGTCGCGATATATATTTTTTGTTGCACGATATATTGCACCAAAATATATTGCGATAAACGATATTATTGTCATTTTAAGACCATTTTAGACCGTTATATAATGGCAGAATAGCAATATAATAGCATCATAACGCAAGTACAGTCGTCCAAAGAACACATATTTTGTTCTTAAGAATATTTAATGTAATATAGTCATTTTAATAATTTAATAACTAGGCATTGAAATCAGAATGTGAAAACACATATCCAAAACAAATAATAATGAAAGTTAACAAAAAATGAGAGGTAAAAATGAACAGAGGCTGCTATATCAGCTACCAGATCTATTTTCAGTTGTCAGGCACCCACATCAAAATATACTTCAGTCATTTATGGTAAATACTCTAGTGTTTTTTAACCATACTGACACTGACACCTCCAATAGAGATAGAGAGGTTGTGCAATCAGCTAAAATGCTGCAAGAATTGTTTTTACGTATGGTCATGTCCATGTATTGTGCGATAAGTCGATATATTGATTATTGTGACAGACCTACTTATGCGTTTTAAAACGAAAACGCATTAGTGTAAACGGGGCCTTAGATAGACTCTAATCACTGCTGCCTATACTGTGTCTTTTGAGGCAAGGGAAGTGATGTTTACTTGAACACTTCTTATTAGTTGGCATCTGTTACACTTACTCTCATACTAAAAACCAATTCTCATTTTGGTCAGTGCACCAATGTTACCCCATTTACTCAGCCTACAGTATTTGCTTCATGCGTGTGAGGCAGGCACACCAGCAAAGATCATAAAGACCACAGTTTTACCCACTAACTAGACTACATATCTTTCATTATGCACCATTGGTTGCTCATGTCACCAGAATCCAACTGCGTTCATTACATACAAATGACTTGCAATTGTTTCCCATTGCAAGTCTCTCAGCATGATCGCCTGTTCAGAAGCCAGCATAATTATGTTTTGTAAGAGAACCAATATGCTTAATAATTAACCTAATTTATGTACATACGCACTCTGAGCAAGTGGTAGATGTAAGAGCGATGACATAATGCACTTGGGAGTATGGCACTTCATATTTTCTTTTAAATGCGTGGTTAGGACTCTTGTTTTTTCATTATGTCTTCATCAGGTGATGTGATTGTCTACATCAATGACATCTGTGTTCTGGGCACCACCCATGCGGATGTGGTGAAGCTTTTCCAGTCCGTCCCTATTGGTCAGAGCGTCACCTTGGTGTTGTGTCGAGGTTACCCGCTCCCATATGACCCAGGAGACCCTTCAGCAAGCTCTTCCATGCCCCCTTTGGGCCTGGTTGATCACCCATTACTGCTTAATGGACGGAACAACTATGAAAATTATATGGAGTATATGTCTTTGACTGGCCGCTTGGTACCTGAGCATGGCGATGGCCTCACCCCGCTTCCCCATCCTGGAGATACCCACCTGGATGGCTCACAACCACCATCCCTGACCACGCCGGGACCCCCACCTGACGACAGTGTCTCAATGGCATCATCCTCAGGAGCAACCGCCGGAGCTACAGTGGCCCCGGAGCTTCTGAGTCTCACTATAACCAAAGGTGCAGAGGGTTTCGGCTTTACCATAGCGGACAGTCCTACAGGGCAGAGAGTTAAACAGGTATGCTGATATCCATGAGCAAACATTGTAATGCAGGGGTCTCAGTTCAAACTAAACGATGTCTAGATATAGATCAGTGGGAGAAATACAGAAAACAAATGGGCCAGCTAATGACTAATATGTGTTTGTTTTTATGCAATTATGATACATTAAGTGGTATAATACCATTTTTATTAAATATACTAGCAATAGTTTATTTTTTTTCACACCATGTTTGATTTTTTTCTTCTTTTAAAATAGAAGATAGTTTGAAGAATGTTGATATCCTGTAGCAATTGACTTCCACTATATTTTACATCATTGAATTCAATGGCTGCCGGTTTCTGTCAGTCTTTAAATATCTTCTTTAGTGTTCAACAGATAAAAAAATGTTTGAAACCATTTGTGAACTATCCCTTTAGGTATAAGTTTAGGGTAAAGGTCAAACTAAAATGTAAGAGCTAAAATGCTAAATGTTCCACATTAAATAGAGCACTCTACTTTAAAAAAAAAAACAAAAGGCTAATTTTACAACTCTCCTAGAGCTAGGAGTTCTAGAGTTCTAGAGTTGAGTTTTAATTTTTTTTATGTGAGCACTGTTAGCTTAGCTTAGCATAGATAATTCAATTGGATTAGACCATTAGCATCTCACTCAAAAATGACTAAAGGCTTAAGATATTTGTCCATTTTAAAGCTTGACTCTTGTGATATTACACAAGAGGCTTCGTGCACAAGCAGGTGGCTACATTGGAAGTTATCTAGCTGAGGACTCTTTTTATGCGCAATGTAATATCATTGCATCTACCGCAGCCATAGTACGGCAGTGAAGTAGATTATTACGTCAGAACAAGAGTATAGTTCCTAGCAATATTCTCTGTCCTAGTACACAGTGTAACTACAGAAGTGTCAAGCTTTAAATAGGAACATTTTTAAACTCTTTAGTCATTTTTGAGAAAGATGCTAATAGTCTAATCCGATTCAATGATTTATGCTAAGCTAAGCCAAAAGTTTTCCCACCAGACCCAGAGATCAGATGAATGGTAAAAACTAAAACTAAATAGTAAAACTCAACTTTTTAACTTAGTAAACTTCTAAAATCTAAAAAGTGGAGGGTTCCATTAAGGATATTAAAAGGTTGTATTTATTGTCTTAATGTTCATATGCTTATGACAGCATATGATCACTGTTTTGATCTGTTTTGATCAGGTTCTGGAGCCGCAGGGTTGTCCGGGGTTGTGTGAAGGAGACTTGATAGTGGAGATTAATCAGAAGTGTCTCCAGGGACTGAACCACACACAGGTGGTGCAGCTGCTCAAGGACTGTCCAGTGGGAACAGAGGCTACGCTTGTCATTCAGAGAGGAACCACAGCAGGTGCGCACATTTCCACCCTTCATTTCTAAAACCAAGTTCAGCAAAAACTTGCTGAAGGTGGCCTCAAATTTACGTCACGAATAGTCGAAGTGAAACGATCACTAGGATATGCCAATTCTGATAGCATTTATTTATGCCCAATCCCAATTGTAGTAGGCGTAGGGCTAAGGTGAAGGGCTAGATACCCCTTCAAACTGAGATTTTCCAGGACCACACTCGAAACCAAGGGGTAAGAAGATTTCCCAGAATACACCATCTACAACAGCAGCATGCAGCACTACAACAGAAGTCAGTGGATGCAGAAATTATTATATTTTGTCGTTATTACGAATATTTTAAATAAACAAGCATGTTTTAATACATTTATAATGGCGTTCATGTTTTACCGTCATGCTTTAAAAAAGAAACACTAAAATAAAAACCGCAAAATTTTGCTATCTATAATCCATAATAATAACTCCTGTATAGCAGTCCCACAACATTCCGTCACTCGATGACACTCGAATACCCTCTCAGAAAAGTCTAGTTGCTAGGAATGAGCTTTTTACAGTGTTTGGTATAATTTAATTTAGTTTTTGTGTGTTTACATAGATGAATATGGCCACGGTGTAAATGCACAGTACAGTTATAATCCTATTGTCACATTATATTGTTATGATAACATTATATATGCCTTCATTGATTTCCTGTAGATAAATAACAAAAAATAACGCAACTGTTGTGACTGTCGATCTTATTTGAAGCGAGAGATTGCGATGACAAACGATGAAGTGTGCAGGTGCTGTAGTGGTGTCCCGTTTCTAAGGGCTAAATTCTGAAGCCCTTCCCCTTCACACTCTGTTTCAAGGGCCAACGAGAGGCGGAAAGGGTAGGTGTACAAAAATAGATTTGGGATTGTGCCTTAGCCTCGTGTCTTTTTCTGTGGAACTCTGAAGAAGAAATATCTGACACTAAACTTTGTAATATAACAGTTAATATAAACTTATATTGACAAATCCGCGACAAATGATCAAAATGTTTTCATAATATGGTCTTTGTGAACTGTGCACTATATTGCAGTATTTATTTATGATTGAATAAAAATACCAATCTAACACACACACATACAAAAACACTATAAGCATACATACAGTATGTACAATTAACTACATAAACCAATTAAATAATAATATAAATTATCATCATCATTATTATTAGTAGTAGTAGTAGTACTATTATTATTATTATTATTATTATTATTATTATTATTATTATTATTATTATTATAAAATGAGTAAGATCATTACTATTCTAAAGTCTATTATATAAGTCTAAAATGAAATTGTGATGAATTATTAATTAATCATTAAATTAATTAACTGATAAACAATACTAAAATAACACTGAATTAGATGGATACAGATTGTTGCAGATACAGAAAAAAATCTAGTTAAAAAAAGGCCTTATTGTTGTCCAGCTGTGCACTGCATACATGGTTTTGTTTATATGCACCATTGTAACAACAAATTAATCCATTTCAAAAAAGCCATTAACAATATGTAACAAATCTGAACCCATACAGCAGCACAAAATAGATAACACATTGATCTTGTGTTTAGGTGAGGATACTGTCCAGTACTTGCTGTGATTGAGTAGATTGTTCTCCCATTGCCCAGGTACTTATAACTATTTAAAGATAACAAAACATCCATTTGTGTTTGAAAAGTTCCTTCAAAGTAAGTTTTAGCTGAAATTATGATCGTAACTTTCTGTACTTCAGTGCTTCACTCTTTTTTCTAAGCTCTAAGCTGAACTTGAAGTTAAATTTGCCTTAAGCTTTGATTCTGCAAGATTTTGAAATAAGAGGAGCGAAACACTCCTATTACAGAGTCCTAGATGTACTTTGCTTCACATCTCAATTCCTCAGCCTCAAACTGTTTTCTTTCAGAATAACTGAAGCTGATGAGCTGTTTTTGGGCAATTTTAGCAAAAGCCTTCGCAAGATTGCACACTGTATCATCTCTTGGCAAGAGCTGGTGACAGTTATTAGCATATTCAGACCGAAGCCAAGCTAATCTACTAATTCCATGCGAGTCCACTTATCGGAGCGCTTACTTTCATTAAAATGTCCTTGCAGAATGTAATATTTTATCACCCTTCTTAATTAGGATATTCTTAGAATGAAAATTAATGAGATCATTAATAGAAAAGTATCTGAAAGAAAGCTGCAGTATGTGTGTTTTCCTAAAGCGAGACGTTACAGGCAAAGACATATGTCTATTTTGGGCTTTTTGGCTTTTCATAAAGTGATTTCTCAAGTCTAATGGAAAGAAAACATTCAACATACATTTTTAAGTGATTATTTTGTCCCGCATTATCAATCTCTCTCAGTGGATTTTAATTACAATATATGGGTTGTTGACATGACATTGCATTTGCAACATTTCTATGGACGTTTTGTTAAAAAAAAAAAAACAGCAGTTATTACATTAAAAAAAAATACAATTATTCATAAATGCCTTAGGACAGTGGTTCTCAAGCTTTTTTCACCAAGTACCACCTTAGAAAAAAATTGTCTCTCCAAGTACCACCATAATAAACAGTGTTGAAGTACAGTACCATAGTAGGCCTTATTAAGCAGCTACAGCACTGGACAGTTATAAAACAAGGCTGATTAATTCTTCTAATTAAGAATATTTATCATTGTCAGCCACTTAAATAAAAGGTTTAGCCTATTTAAATCAATGTACTGATCACATTGGTGTTATCGTACGCGTCAAAGGGTTAAAAGTGTGTTAATTGTTTTACTTTAATTATTCAGTGATTCCTCCGCGTACCACTAGAAGGAAGCTTGTGTACCACTAGTCATACGTGTACCACAGTTTGAGAACCACTGCCTTAGAACTAATTTTACTAGTGGCTATTTTAGTAAATGGCAATACTTTTTTCACCCATATTTTTCCAAAAACAGGAACTAAAACCATTAAAACCATGTCCTCAGGTGTGACACTAAGTGCTAATTTTTGTCCCGCTTTGGTCCCACTATTACGTGGCCTTAACTAATATGTATTTACACTGAATGATGAATCATTTGATACAGTTGTACTTATTGCATAAATAATGTTTTTGCATTGTACTTATGATTTATTAAATAACTACATGTAATTATGTCTGTTATTTATTTCTATAATTACATTTATAATTACACTGTTGACCATCCCTTACACCTCAACCCACCCTTAAACCTACCCATACCACCAAACACGCCCCTAACCTTACCCACATCCCACCTCAAGAGCAAAAGAAGTATTGATGCACGTACCTAGTAGTGAAGGCCACTTAATCTCACCCTAATTTTAAATTCTAAATTGAAACTTTTGTAAGCTGTTTGTACAGGACTGTGTGTAGGTATAGTTTGTCCACAGTCATATTGGAGTGATATAAACCCAGCGAGTCTCTTTACTGACGTTAAAATAGGATCCAAATCCCAGTGATTTTGAGGCCCACCGTGACGTGATGTTGGAGTGCGGTTGTCCCCGCCCACCGAATTGATTGACAGGTGCCATGTCTCCATATCAGTATGTGTACACATGTTCACAGAATTGGGGTTAAAATATCTGTTCTGACTCTGTGATCAGCTGCTCCTTAATAATTAGTTGTATAAGTTTAAAACATTTCTAAAACTGCATGTATGTAATAAAGAGAGTAAAATTGCCATGTAATTCTTAAACTCTATAATCACCACAGTCGCATGGTGTCAGTAAACGTGCATTTGAGTGTGTGTGTACTGCAAACGCTATTTGTGTGTGACTTATGATTTCAGAAAGGCTTTAATAGACTCCACCCTAAATATATGAAATAAACTTGCTTGGTATTTTTGGCTACGTTCACACTGCGAGGCTTAGTGCTCAAATCTGATTTTTTTTCTCAGATCTGATTGTTTTGCATAGCTGTTCACGCTGCTGTTATAAATGTGGCCAATATCAGATTTGCAATGTGAACAGATCATGGTCCTAAACTGACCCGTGTGCGCAAAAGTGCAGTTACGGACAGCACAGAATATCTAATCATCCACACAATGTCTATACTGAAGTAAGCATGTTGTCATGCTTAATGTAATTATTGCCCCTTTCACAGACAACCGTGGTGTATTTCATGAACTGTAAAGTGTTGTTCTGCTACTGCTAATGTGTATCTGAAACCTAAAATAAGTCCCTTGTGATCGAAAACGTTGATAATTTGTGATTTATGACAACCGAGGTGCGCGTCTATCTGACCACCGGTGTAGTGAACTCATCAAGGGTTAATGAGCAGCCGCAGACTGAAATGTGAAGGCAGAGTTGGTTTATCTCTGTTTGAAGAGTCATTTCATTTTAAGTCGTTATCAACAACAGGCATGTGCAGAAGCGGGGTTTGGGTGCTTGAGCACATTATTCTCTCAGAGAGATAGTTCGTCCTTAAAATGAAGTTCGTCCTTAAAATGAAAGTACCCCCTCCTTTGAGCACGGATCCCCTATTCGCAACACCCACCATTCGCAACACCGCCCGACACAGCTTTGCGATCAACCCGTGCCCCAATTGTTAACCAGATTGGTTAACAAGCTCCAGTTTTGACTTAACCATCTTGGTCCCACTTTATATTAAGTGTCGCTTATACCTGTGAACTTACATGGTAATTAGATGTGTAAGTAGTATTTAACTACAGTGTATGTACACACTGCTACATAGTATTTACTTGTGTAATACTGGTGTAACTACACATATGTAACAACAATATGTACTTGCAGATGTTTTCCCACTTCCACACCTGTTTGCAGATCATGTACTTGTGAACACTGTATGGCAGAACTAATGCTGCATTAGAAGGTTTCACCTTGTGATACCAGTGTACTTAACATGGTAACTCCACAGGAACTGTCCACTCAATATAAAGTGTAAAATGGTCACAAATTACAGTGTAACTTGTAGAAATATCTTTTAAAATAATCGCCCTTGCTCAAAGATTATGTAAAAGTCACATGAAATCTGACATAACCGTTCGCACTGCGGTCGCATTGCACAATATCAGATCTGTGTCTGATTTAAGACTACATATGAAAGTGGCACAAATCTGAAATGAAAAGATCAGATTCCATGCGGTTTGGGATGTTCACACTGTCAAGACCTTAGTCACATGTGGGCAAAAAAATCGGGCCACATTTGCCTGCAGTGTGAACGTAGACTTTGACTAGTGACCTTATTTCAGCTTCATACATGTCTGTCTCTATCACTGACGGCTGTTTATCTGACGTAATGCATGAGAAGCAGACATGCATGTTAGAGCAGCTCATTTGGATTTAAAGCCACAGGCCACAACTATGGCTACAATGTCCCCAGACACCAAAATGGGCAGATTCTACATTATATAATAAATAATCTGATTGGTATTTTGAGCTGAAACTTTACAGACACATTCTGGAGACACCAAAGTCTGATCTTACATCTTGTAAAAGGGGTCAAATACAGTAGGTGTCCTTTAAGAGTCCAACAATGAAGATAAATTGTTCTCACGCTAGTTGGATATTATTAAGAGTTGTTTTTCTTTATGTTTGTCATGTCACACCATAGGATGTATTTAAGGTACAGTGATGTAAAAATACAAAATAAAAGTAAAAGAATTGATAAAGTTAGTGACCCCTTATATATTTCTCAAACATCAGACTGCATAAATGTTTTTCACTGCCTATTTGACAACTAGCTACATATGTTTAAAGGCCATTTTCTCAAAAGTATTTTTTTAATAGTCATACATATCCACTTCAGCTGCTCCTACTGTACATACACCAAACTGTACATTTTTATTCATATCTGTATACATAAATTGTTCTGGATTGTATATAACATTTTATTCTACCAATTTTTTTTTTCCCGGCTGTTTGCAGTATTTAGAATTATTTGTTGATAAAAAATCAGATTGTAATATGCCAAAAAACTGAGTCTGCCATCTTCCAATATTCAGACTTTTGTGTTAGAATTGAATGCAAATTAATGCATATTTTATTATATAATTGTATTATTTGCATATTTAAACACCATTTATAAAATCCAAAAATATTTACTTATTTTAATGTACATTTTTAAATGCTTGTCCATTTTTATAAAGCACCATCAATCAAATAATTACATCCACACATCCTGCCAGTTAAGCCATGCGTCTCACCTCCTCTTCATGTTTCATAACTATAGAAGGCTACGGTCTTAAAGGACCTCTCAGAAAACACTCGGAGGTCTCTTGTAGCGGAGCGAGAGACGGTCCCGCGTGACTCACTGGATAAGTGCAAGACCATTCAGTTTTCACTCCGGCGTTATGCCAAAAGCCTGGTCAGCGGCGGCCATGTTCACAGCTCTGCTCCCCAGTTCTCTAATTAAAGCCCGACTCCCACACTGAGCTGCTGGTGAGGAACAGACTGGCCAATCAAAAGGCAAAGTAGAAGAGTGGGGGAGGGGAGATCAGGAATCTGGCCAATCAGAGCGTGTTGCTTCACAGCAGGTAGCGCTGAGGGAATACTCTCAAATAAATGCTGATTGAGAAGACGTTAATTTATTCCTGGTGACGTGAACTGTTTATATTATCATAATTTGCATGCATTTACATGAATAGGTCTATTTAAAGCAGCAGGATGAATGGGCAAGTAAATGTCAAGGCGAGCATAATTCTAGACCGGAAACAAGAGCGAGCATCCAGAATAATTTTTATAGAGATGTGACATTAATAACCAAAAACATTTAATAGGCAATCTAATAATAGTGTTTAGTTAGGGTTGGAGATAGTCAGAATAACAAAAAAAAAAAAAAAAAGACTATTGAAATAGATTAAATAAATAGAGCTAAATAAAAAATGAAAGTAATTGTTTAGAATAACAATTTAAAAACAAAATAGCTGATTCTTAAAAAAACAAACAAATTTATAAATAACATTAATGCTGTCTAAATAATACTAAAATGACTTTGAATCTGAAGGACTTTTATTTCAACCAACTATTGATGCAGTTTTAAAATTATGAATGTATGCTGCATAAAAATTAAAACAATAAATCAATTAAAGGTTAGTTTTCCACACTATCAGTAAAAGATAAACATGTACAGGAGATTAAATGAATAAACACATTAATAATAAAAAAAATGAAAATAAAATGAAAGAAAAGGGACTAAGCCGAAAATAAAATAAAATAAATAAAAATAAATAAAATAAAATAAAATAAAATAAAATAAAATAAAATAAAATAAAATAAAATAAAATAAAATGAAATGAAATGAAATGAAATGAAATGAAATGAAATGGTGGCGCAGTGGGTAGCACGATCGTCTCACAGCAGACGACAAGAAGGCAGCTGGTTTGAGCCCCAGGGTCAGTTTGCATTTCTGTTCTTTCTGTGTTCGCATGGACTAAGGCGAAAAGAAAATGAATGAATGAAATGAAATGAAATGGAATTGAGTTTAATTGAATTGAATAAATGAATATTCTGCTTTGTTTGCACTAGTCTAAACAAAAATCTGCTAAATAACATTATGTAACTCTGACAGCAAGCAAGAAATAAATGTTATCACAAATATTCAACATATTGCTCAGCCCTTGTTATTAGCACTTATTGGATTCCATTTGCACCCATATGCATAATAGTTATCTTGTGAAAAATGTCCATTGCATTTATTTCGGCTCAAATCTGAAATGAGCTTAAATCTCATTTGTCTAGATCAGCGGTTTCGTAATGTCCCAAACCCCCTTCCCCATTCCACTACACCCCTTCCCCCTGCAATATTTCTTATTTCTCTTTTGATTTAGATAACCAGCTAATTACATAACAGCTACACAGATGTGTCTTGAGCTTGACATGCTCCCAAATTTTTCAGCCCGCGACCCCCAAAATAACAATGCCAGTGACTCACAACCCCCACATTTCTTGGAGGTGGTTATAAATATACAAACGCTGCGCACACAACAATAGGCCTATATAAACACGAGCAAATCGACAACACAAAAAAGTGCAACAGTCTAACAACCACATCATTTTACAGTCATTTATTCATTTGTTTAATTTAATATTAACCTCACCTAAAGAGAAAGGTGGGCATAACGTTTTCAGCACAAGTCTGTTCTTAATTTTTGGAGAGCGCCACTCAGAGACCATCCTCAATGTTCAGTTGTGGCCTGTATTTATTTTCTAATGTATTTGATTGCCATAAAGGTGTTAGAACGTTTAACCTGGTGCTATAAAATCAATCTATTGCTGTGTTGTTAATCTAATTTAAACACACCAATTTTTTCTTCTTTTTTATCTTCTGTGGGTATGAATAAAATATGGTAATTCAAAATTTATTTGACCTTTTTAAATCACCAAGGGACCCCCTGTCATTGTCCGGTGAACCCCACTTTGGGAACCACTGCCATACATACTGTAGTGTTCACTGCTCTCTACCCCGTGCACATGGGATATCAGCTGCTTTAATAATAATAATAAATTCCTACACAACTGTTTGCGGCATTTTCAGTTATTAAATTAGTGTGACGTTTTTTAAATGTAATCATGTGATTATCATGAATGAATTGGCATGAATGCTTTTCTTATCTCCAAGTGATGTTTCCAAAGTACTAAAATGATTAGTTAATAGAAGCAGATTTCATTACAGTTTCCATTTCTAAATCTTCCAGTGTTTTTCAACCTTATTAGTGCTGCGGTCGGAGCACAAATCCACTGTCCATCTTTCTCTCAGCAGTTCTTTTGTCAGGATTATTGACATGTCAGGGAGGACTGGACAGGCAGGTGCGAGGTGATAACTATACTCCTCTGACTTCCCGGTTTTGTCGGAAATATCATCAGGGCCTTGGCATTTCAGCAATGTCGACAGCTCTCTTACATCCTCCTGGCTCTTTTCCATTCGGGTCTTGCTGTACTCTGATCTGACAGTCACCTCCAATCCCCCATGAATCACCTTTCAGACTTAACCTGAGAGACTGGAGACAAAAACGAAAGCTAAGAACACAAGGTTCATTGCATTAGCACTTTCCCACTGATGGCATCGACAAAACATGGCACTGAGCTTCTGTACTCTAACATTTTTGAAGTGTTGTTTAGTGATTGAAGCAATTAGAAAAATAAGAGAAAAGTTCTTGCATGAAAGCCAGAATGAAGTGTTCTGGTCTTAATCGTCCATATGGCATCTTTTGTGATGTACTTGGGGAGAAAGAATACTTACGGAGTGGCACGACTGTGCATATTTGCTGGAGTCGTGTACTGCCAAGTCGTGTACTGGTCATACAGTGTTTTATGTAATCCTGTTAGTATAAGCAAGAATAAAAATGCCTTGCCCATTTGCCTTATGCTACATATGTTTACATACACAGACGTACAAGCCACTGCAATATCTAGCCTAGTCAAAATCAGGCAGAATCTACTGACTTCATCACAATGTTTATTTGCCAAATGCTAACCTTCTGGGTTCTTCTCAACATGAATAGATCATGTTAAGAAGTGACTTAATGAATTAATGTAACCCGTCTGGTTCTACGCTACCTGATCTAATCAGTATTTGAACCAGTGAATCCAATGTTGGACGTAGGCGCACTAACAAGCATGCTTAAGACAACAGTTTCTAGTCAAGTCCATTACACTTTCCCCCCTAAACCTCATTCTTGTCTGGGTCACGGCACCAGTTTAATTTATATGGTTGTACTTGACCTGATAGGAGTAAGATTCCAACAATGATTTCAGCATGGAAGGAGGGCATACTAACAAGGACTCTAAATAGTGCACTAGCAAGGATGTTAAAGAAAGCAGTCTCTAGTGGAATCCATTACACTTACCCCCCTAAGTCTAATTCTTATTCGGGTCATGACACCAATGTAACCCCTCTGATTGTACTTGACCTGATTTTAGTGGGATCGCAACAATGGCATACTAACAAGGACTCTAAAGAGTGCACTAGCAAGCACGTTAAAGACAGCATCCTCTAGTCAAGTTACGTCCATTATAGTCACCCACCTAAACCTTACTCTCATCCGGGTCATGGCACCAATGCAATTCGTCTTATTCTACTTGATCTAATATGGGTAGGATTTGAATGTTTTTTTACATGGAAGGTGGGCACAGTAGCAAAGACATTAAGGACCACAGCCTCCAGCATGTGTCATTATTATTACCAGACCCCTATTTTTGTGATTTTTGAGATAAAAACGACTGATTCTGTGGTGGTACTTCCCAGAAATTTTAAGAAAATAACTTTATCTTTTGCCTACTATGTTAGATGTGCAATCTTCATGACACAGTTAATAAAAATAAACCTTCTTTATTTTGGTCTCTTGTCAAAACAAGATCAAAACAGATCTAAAACTGTAGGGATAAGGCCAAAGGAAGGTTGTACTCTCATACCCACAGTCTTACTTTCTCTCTCAGATTTCACTCCCCAGTTCATCTGACATCATGTACCTCACTTAGGACATGCGTTGGGGCTTTCCCTATCGCAATACACCTAAAACACGGATTGTCGTAAAACTTATCAATGGCAGCAAAGTGTTTTCTCTCATCGACGGCAGGGAAAGCGAAAATCATTTGACACACATCATAATACCAGCCATATATGTAAAGCAAAAATAATGTCCTTCAATTTGGTCACGTCCAGCAGCTTTTTGTCTGTTCCATTGCTCTGTTTGTTAGATGTTTGCTCCCACTTTCTTTTGCAGTCTGAAATGCGTCAAACACACAATACACCCAATCTGTGCTGTGTCATTTACTCGATTTGCACCACATGATGTCTAATCCCATCTTTACATTGACTTCAAATGTAAATCACTCGCACTTGATGCTTCATCTATGTCTGCTTACTGCATAGGTTGCAAAACAATTTTCCCTCACTTTCATGTAATGTTAGGATTGTGAGGGCGCAGGTAAGACGACATTTTTCACTCAAATACATCACCAGCACAGCATATGCAACGTTTAAAAGTCATGTCAAAACAATGAATTGCTAACTGAAATAAATGTAATTTAATGATATGGTTTAGAATTGCATGTTTTATGACATTACTTACATTTTTAATAAGTTTTAAATTAAGAATTTTGCAGGATCACAAAAAATTGCAACTTTGTTTATTTTGGGATTTAGTGATTGCAAAATCGGAAAAAACTAGGGGGCCTGTATTACTCTTGATAATAGGGAAGTGTGTTTCAAGCAAGTAGCTTGCTTGGCTCTCATTTGTTTTCCTCTGTCATATAAATCACTCTTCAGTCTCATCCAGGTCACGGCACTAACAAAATTCCTTTAGTTCTACTCCACCTATGAGTGGGATTTGAATACCGGTTTGAATGAATTGGTTTAATTAATGAATCAGTCACTTGCTTCATTTGTGAATGAATCAACTCGCTTCATTTGTGAATGAATCAACTCGCTTATTATTACCACCATTTCTGATGGTTTTAGTTTATTATTTAAAATACCTTTTTAATAATAAAAAAGTATTTATGCAGTTGTAAATGCATTTATGTCTTGTCTGAGCAGAATTGTATGTAGGTGAAAATGATCCTTGAAAGGAATTTAAGGATGGGGATATTAGTCTATGAATCTATTAAACCTGAAATAATCCCTGAAAGTATTGAGACATCATTTGTTTGCCAATATTGCTCACGCTTAGCATGCTGTATTAATTTTTATTCATTCAGGTTATAAACAGGTCTTAAAAGCCTCAAATTTGACTTTTAAAAATGTGCTTTAACTCTGTTTTTATGCATACCCTGTAGCAAAGTCTCACAATATAGTTCATGTGATTGAAAGAATCAGGTATGAGACTAAGAAATGAAAAGTCATAACTCATTATTCTCACAGCACCTCTAGCCATGGTTTAATCAGATTGCAGATGAATCTTAAAAGAAAAAACCCTTTTTAATATCACAGTCATTTCATACATGCGCATCATGCATTTTATTATATGGGGAACATAATACAGAAAAGCAGCATTATGGAAATCCTTTGCCCACTGTAAGAAGTGACAATTGTGGATTTAGAAGTTACTTACACATGATCTAAACTTTAATAATATGCAGAATCCAAAAAAATATTTAAAATTGTTTTATTTAAAAACAGCGTCATGTATCTTACCTACTACACAAATTGAAAATACATATTTAAAAAAGAGATGGCAGAGACTTCAGATTAATATCTAATTCATTTTAATATCTAATTCAAACTAGAGGGGTCCGGTTTGAAGACCACAGGATTTCATTTTCGTTATTCGCAGACAATGTTGTTCTGTTGGCTTCATCGAACATGGACCTTCAGCATGCAATGGGTCGGTTTGCTGCCGAGTGTGACGCGGCTGGGATGAGAATCAGCACCTTCAAGTCTGAGGCTATAGTGCTCCATCAGAAAAACGTTGTTTACCATCTCCAGGTTGGAGGAAAGTCCTTACCACAGGTGGAGGAGTTAGGTGTTCCAGGCATGTCCCTCCAGGAGGAGGCCTCAGGGAAGACCCAGGACACTCTGTAGGCACTATGTCTCGTGGCTGGCCTGGGGACGCCTTGGGATCCTCCCAGAGTAGCTGGAGGAAGTGTCTGGGGAGAAAGAAGTTCTAGGGGTTATCTCCTAAGACTGCTGCCCCCGTGACCCGGCCCTGGAAAAGTGGATGAAAATGAATGAATTAAAGAAACATGCACTATGCCTATAAATAAAAAGTTGTTATATTATATTGACGATGTCTATCATGGTGAAATGTTCTTGTAGTACACTACAGATATAAAAGCAGCATAAACACTAAAATAATATAAAAAAGGCCATTCTTATTTTATGATCATTTACAAGTACCTTCAAGTTGTAAACGTTTAGTTTCATGTTTGTTGTCTCTTTTATGGTACTAAATACGGTTTGGCAGGGCCTCGTTTTACTCCTTTCGTTTAGGATGAGTTTGGCCTCAGCTCAAAGCTAATGATGTAATTACCCGCAAATAAATTCAATAAACTTTCTTCACTTCAGAGCCAACACGACAACCAGATAAAACATGGACGAATAGTATGAAACCCATTACCTAATAATGTTAATCTTTTTTCCTTTTTCTCTCTTTGTCAGGCCTCTTTACAGCCTGGGATCCAGCAAAACAGGTAAATGGATTTAAAGTGTTTAACGTGTCTTGTTTTATTTTTCATTTCATTAAAATACTGTTTGATTTTAACATCTATGTTTAAAATCTACTTTTAACCTGTTATGTGACATCTTAAAACGATTGTAACTTTGACATAGTGTGAGCTTCAGCTTTACTCTTCTAAATGACATATGTAACCATTTTTAACATGTAGGAACTTTATATGAATTTCTTCAATTTGATTTGTGTGTAAACGGAGATTAAAACAAAAAACAAAGCATGAATTTCTACCTTTAAATAGATCCGTGGGCATAGTTAAATTGTATTATTAAGATTCATAGAAATTATGTACCATAATTACCATGAGGTGCCACTCACCAACCTGAAGATTTTGGATTGGAACGTACAGTATAGTGCATCCGGAATGTATTCATAGTGCTTCACTTTTTCTACAATATTTTTATGTTACAGCCTAATTCATAATGGATTAAATTAATTTATTTTCTCAAAATTCTACACACAATACCCCATAATGACAATGTGAAAAAAATATCTTTTGAAATTATTATTAAAAATAAAAAACCTGAAAAATCACATGTACATAAGTATTCACAGCCTTTGCCGTGAAGCTCTAAATTGAGCTCAGGTATATTCTGTTTCCACTGATCATTCTTGAGATGTTTCAGCAGCTTCATAGAGTTCACCTGTGGTAAATTCAGTTGGTTGGACATGATTTAAAAAGGCATACACCTGTCTACTATATAAGGTCCCAGGGTTGACAGTGCATGTAAAAGCACAAACCAAGCATGAAGAGAAAGGAATTGTCTGTAGACCTGCGAAACAGGATTGTCTTGAGGCACGAGGCTGGGGAAGGTTACAGAAAAAATTCTGCTGCTCTGAAAGTTCCAATGAGCACAGTGACCTCCATCATCCATAAGTGAAAGATATTTAGAACCACCAGGCCAGACGGAAGCCACTGCTTAGCCTGGAATTTGCCAAAAGGCATCTGAAAGACTCTTAGACCATAAGTAACAAAATTCTCTGGTCTGATGAGACTAAAATTTAACTCTTTGGAGTGAATGCCAGGTGTTAAAATTGAAGACATCCAGGCATCACTCATCAATACCATCCCTACAGCATCATACTGTGGCGATGTTTTTCAGCAGCAGAAACTGGAAGACTAGTCAGGATAGAGGGAAAGATGAATGCAGCAATGTACAGAGACATCCTGAATGAAAACCTGCCTCAGAGTGCTCTTGACCTCAGACTGGGGCGACGGTTCATCTTCCAACAGGACAGTGACTCAAAGAACACTGCCAAAATATCAGTGGAATTCACAACAACTTGGTGAATGTTCTTGAGTTGCCCAGCCAGAGCCCAGGGCTAAATACTATTGAACATCTCTGGAGAGCTGAAAATGGCTGTACACCATCACTTCCCATCCAACCAGATAGAACTTAAGAGGTACTGCAAAGAACAATGGGCAAAAATTCCCAAAGACAAGTGAGCCAAGCTTGTGGCATTACATTCTAAAAGACTTGAGGCTGTAATTGCTGCCAAAGGTGCATCAACAAATTGAGCAAAGGCTGTGAATACTGATGCACTTGTGATTTTTCAGTGTTTTTTTTATAAATTTGCAACAATTTCAAAAAACTCTTTGTTTTTCACATTGTCATTTTGGGGTATTGTGTGTAGAATTTTGAGAAAATAAATGAATATAATTCATTTTGGAATAATGCTGTAACATAAAAAGATGTGGGAAAAGTGAAGCGATATGAATACTTTCCGCATGCACTATGTAAAAGCATGTGAAATTTGGAGGAAACTATAAGATAATTGAAACTACTGCACAATCATTTGCAGCTTTTGGTCTACATAAATATTGAGTTCATATCAAACAATCTGTAATCACAGACAAAGCAATACTGAACACGAAAAAAATTAAATTACTGTCGGATCCAATGTAGTCAGCACAGCAATCGAGTTTTATTTCAATCTTTCTGAAAATCCAGCGTGGAACTGTTGTAAATAAATCTGAGGTTAAAATTAAACTGAAAAAGGGACCAAGTTCTTACTGACATAGTGTAGAACAGGGGTTCTCAAACTTGATCCTGGAGGGCCAGTGTCCTACAGATTTTATCTCCAACTTGCCAAGCACCTCAAGATTAGGGAAGTGAGGATTACCTGCACAGCACTTACCAGGTGGCCTCCGTTGCACTTACTTACCTTACTTTTATCCATGGTCACGGCACCAATGTAACTACTGAGGTCTGACTCAATCGCAGGCACAGAGTGCGGTATGAAGTGGTTATTCTGGCAATAAAGGGGCTATAAAAGCAACTGTATATTTCAAAGATCTTTTTCATACTTTATTTAAGTACAAAAATCATTTTGAAATGGCTAAGTTGGTGGCCGTTTACATGTTATGTCTAAACGTGTGTGGAAAGCGTATTCGTGTCCTTCACCAGTATGCTTCCCTAGTTTCATACCGTATCCTTCACCAGTTTCGCACCTGCAGCATGTGTCTTTTCTAGACAACCAGCAACTGTTCTTGCAGAGGATTACAAACTGTGAAACCAATGCTGCAGCTCTGAAACTAGTTTTATTAATTTAAAAGCTACATTTGTCTGTGGTAATCAGTCTACTGTTATTACTGAAATGTGTATATTCCATACAATGTTTGAAGCTGATTGGTTAGTTCTGGTCATATGACTCTTGGTGCACTTGTGACATTCTGAAAAGTTTAGATGTTTCTAAGAAGATGCACCTGGAAAACGTAAGTGTGACACAACACTCGCCACTTGTGGACCATATTAATGTTTCTGTCTATTTGCGAGCGCAAGTCACGAGCCTCAAACTTGTATATATAACAAACTTGTTTGTGTAAAAAAACTCCATATGTGAATGGCCCCTTACAGTATACTGATTTTAAACACCCCCTCGCTGCAGTAGGTGGGGTTGTAAATGTGTCATGCTGTGCTACATATACCCCTAAACCAGGGATTACTAACCTAAATGAAACTGGGAGCTACTTCTTGGGTACTGGTTAATGTGAAGGGCTACCAGTTTGATACACACTTCTTGTACAACAAGTTTGCTTAATTTACTTTTAATGATATGTTATTATTAATAATTAATGATATTAATCTATGTGAAGACCCTGATCATGTTAATGATTTCTCACAATAGTTGTCAACAATGATTTAATAAGGTAGGATAAATATCAATATGCAACTCTTTATTTCTATAAATCTCTGCAAATATTTACATTGTCAAATGATCACTTCTACAATGTTTTCATTAGCCACTATCAATTATTAACAAATCTTGCACCACATTGTACCATGTTTGTACATATTATCAATTGTGTAACATGAATCAACTTTCAGATTTTACTGAAATTATCTCCAAATCTACAACATCTTCAACATAGCCGACATTCTTCTAACCACTCTTCCAACCTGAGTTTGACATTGGAGAAAGTGGAGAATACATCCGTCCTGGTCTTTAAGCTAGTGAGGGGAAGTTCAGATCCTTTTACTGACTCAGACCTTTGTGTCTCGTTCATCGAGTTGGTATGAGCAGGCTTATCATATGATATGTATTTTGTGTGCCTATATTGTGAATCTTTTTTTCGAGTCGTTTGGTTCAATTTGCCAAAATAACATCAAAGTGTAACGAGAGGCTTCTAAACACATCTACAACTAGCCCAAACATCGATCACACTACAAACAAGTCAAAATGCTACTATACTAAGAAAGAGAAAAAAAATCATTCATTGTTTACCTGCTGTTTTCTCTATGATTCACTCTGATCACCTCATCTCTGGCATGTTTTCAAATTTGAGTCGTTCGTTTACCTGACACCGACAGTTCCATATACACCTTAGCCAATGCATACAGTCTGAGCCGGAAACACCCATGATTAGTTCCCCTTTTGAGTGTTCGGGTTTTTAAGTCGTTCGTTCATCACTTGACAGCATGTAAAGAGATGAATCAAAACCTGACTCTTCTTCTTCTGTCAAAAATGACCCTTCTCCTTCTGTCTTTTACGTGATGAAAGAACGACCCAAACCTCTCTGAGATGAAAGAACGGATCACTCCCTGAGATGACTCATTGTTCTCGAGTCACATTAAAGATTCGTTCAAAATAAATGAATGGTAGTGGGTGCTATGGTAAGCTATTTTTAGAACAGGCCTGCGAGCGACTCATATAATCCTGGCGGGGGACCTGCTGCCTGTGGGCACCATGTTGGTGACCCCTTCCCTCAACATAACAACGATGGTGGCTTCTCTACAAGATGTGCCACCACAGAGTGTTACATATTTATCAATTAAGTTTATAAAGAGGCACGTTCCACATCTTGGAATTTTGGCAAATTGAGTTGTAAAAGTTGTAATATCGCCCTAACCACAACCTTAGAGACATACAAATATTGTGATGGTAGCACATTATAAGTGGTAGGACATCTGGGTACTTCTCTCCTACTGTTTTTTTTTAATTACTATGAATTTGGACATACGGTACTAATGTACTATCCCATGTATGATTGGGAGTGAAGGAATGCAACTGACATGGACTGGTCATGTGATAATGAAAACATGGTGGATGTCAAATTCATAGCAAATTCTATTCATACTACTCACATTCACACAAAAAAATCTAATTATCTTAATGTACGTTTAAATTTAAATGTAGTACTAGCTTGAGTAGTATGACATTTCAGATCTTTTGACAATTCTACAAAAATTCTACATTAGAATTTGTTGGCCAAAGATCAAATCCTGCTTTTTTTTTACATGATGTAATGAGATTTTTCCACCTGCACAGCTCTATTTATCCACTGGCCTTCAGAGCTGATCTTGAACAAGCGTCAGATGGCCGAAATCCCTTGGCAGCTCAGAGCTACTGCAGCATCAATCTCTGACCACCGCTGAAGACAAACCGCAGCCACGAGTTCTTAGTCTCAGCACGTGTTCAGCTCGGCTCTGGATCACACTCTGATGAAACCCGACATGGAAATGTCCCGGGTGACAGATGCATTAACGCAGTCTCCATGGGTGGCGCTTCATCAGTATTCCTCTGGTTCTGCAGCATTAGCAAACAAAACGCTTTAACTGACAGCAAAGTGCGTCTCTTTAATACGTGTGTGTGCGAAGGAGCTCGCTGGAATGTGTTTATCGTGAAGAGAAATTATTCCCAGCAAAGATTATGCAGGTGATCCTCCATTGATATTCCTCCTCCTCTGTCCCCAAAAACCAGGGACTCAAACGTGCCTCATCATTTCTCCAAATGGATTAATTTGAAGTTTTACATATTTGAGAGAGAGAGAGAGATCATGCTAATATGACACGTCTGTCATTATTTACTCACCTTTATGTCGCTCTAGACTTGTGGGAATTTTATGTGTTTATCATATCTCATAATTAATCACTTTAACAAGATATTAACTGCTTCAAAAAGGTCCAGAATTATCTTTATATTATTTTTGCTGTTATGTTGGCCTTTAGTGAATGTTTCAGTTGAATATATTTTAAACAAACTGGCCGTGAAAATATGCAGTTTGCTTTAATTTTTTATTTATATTTTTGTACAAAATAGTACAAAATAATAAACTATAAGTATGTTCACACTATAATACTATAACAGTAATAAATATTATCTATAGCTATTATATTATATAGTATTCCTTGTGTATATATGTACACACACACATA
>CAIGQQ010004470.1:3706567-3763463 GCA_903798035.1 Danio albolineatus
TCCGTTGTGTTTTGAATAACTTGCTGCGCGTTTTCTTCCGTTGTGTTTTGAATAACTTGCTGCGCGTTTTCTTTTGTTGTGTTTTAAATAACTTGCTGCGCGTTTCTTCCGTTGTCTGTGTTGTGAGAATTTGTAACAGGTGTGCTGTCAAATTAATGAAGATCGTTTCTTAATTTGCCGGTGCTTTTTGTTATTGCATGTGCTTTCTTAAATTGCAGCGCGTTAACCTTTCTCTGCCACCGTGGTAACAGATTTACTAAACAAATATTTCCAATATCAAAATTAAATGTAAGGGAACAAAAGGCCAAAACAACAAACAAAACAAAGTACGCTACCTAATATTGGATCTCTTACCTGAAGCGAAAAATAAAGTTATGTAAATAATATAACAATTCTACCCTCCTTAACTATCCATTAAACAGGAGAAAACATGACAAAAGAAAAGGGCCTTCCCTTAGATCATTCAGCAGTAAATAAACATTTAGCCACAGCTAACACAGGATACCGTCCTAGTACAGTTTTTAACAGAGTATCTCACCAGATGACTTTATAAAATGGTTGCAGACAGGAAAGAAACAATCAGCCACCGCTAATGCAAGTTACCGTCCTATTATCATAATTAACAGAGTATCTCACCAGATAACTTTGGAAAAGGGTTTCGGACAGGAAGATTTCACTGCCACACAGAGAACTTAGAGCAATCTGCTCACACACAGAACAGCGAGGGGAAACAGGAAGATAACTTTTGATGAACAGTGTGCTTTTATAATTGGCGCCACCCCTCTCACAGCTGCACCTGATCTCAGCTCATATGGAGAGAGAGAAAGAGACAGATAAGGGAGGATACAACACACAGGAACAATACACACCAGCATTGTCAAAATAAGGTTACTCAATATGTAACAGCTGTAACTTTTCGTATATTCAATACATTCTTGCCGAATAACAGTATTAACTTGAAAAGAAAAGATGTATAAAGACTTGTGTACACTATTTTATGACAGACTTTATGTCCATTTATGCTAGTAAAAATAAGTAATAAGTAAAGTAAAAAATATATTTGTTCAAGTATTGCGGTTGATTGATTGTTCATAAATATTTAACACTACAACATGATTGATTATATAGCTCAGAATACAGCTGAATTTGAAATTTAACATCTCCAATTAAAATGAAATGTAATTTAATCTATGAAGTTAGAATTACTCATTACTATTACTCATAGCATGATATTTTCATTATAATGCCCAGCCCTAATTCCCCCCCAAATTAAAGCTTCAGTTTTGTGTAAATTGACCTTTTTTTGTCACTTGTTTTTAAGTTTGTGTTCTTTCATGTCAGGGTACAGATTGTTCCATCTGCCTGTGACGAGGCACAAAACTGTGATTGGTTGTTTTACGTGTCAGTCAAATAGCCACTGTTTGTGTAAATAGAGCGATGTTTGTTTATTCATTCATTTATGCATAAATAAGTACATTTCTAGACTGAAGTGAGGCTCGAGAAGCTGTTGAAAAGTTGTCAGAATTCCAGTTAAAATTATTTTTGGAAATGTTTTTGTTTTAGTTTTTAGTTTTAGTTTCAATTCTTTTTACTGCTTAATTCCTCATAAATATTAACGATAACACTAACCTTGTTAAATGCTAAATGGGTTAAAGATGAACAACAACATTCTTAGCATTTAAAATGTAATAAAATTTGTATAATAATCGGTTGTTCTTTAATTCTTTAAATTCAGATCAGAATAAATAGGTTAATTTTTCATAAACAAATGTGTTGATTTTAGCTATATTTTGACATTTTATGTCAGGGTTTTTTTACATTAAAATTTAAACATTCTTACAAATCATGTTTCAAATCACTTTTTGAATTTATGATCACTAATAGAATTTTTTTGTTAGCGTTAACATCTTAGACCCATTAATATTTGATACCATAAATATAGTAGAACGTTGGAAAATAAGCTTATTTACTGTCGTCTCCTAGCTAGTTGTCTTTGGTAATCCCTGATACTTCATTTACTTTTCACAAATAAACACCAGCGCTTTCTATCAAGCTAATATAATCCTAGTGAGGAAAACTCCGTTTGAGCATGTAAATCGTTGTCAGTATTATGAATCATTATTATGAATGTGTCAATGTTAGTTGACATTAATGTGATGACTGATTTCTCTACACAGATTGTGATTGGAGCGATCATCGAGAACAGCCCAGCAGAGCGGGACGGCAGGCTGCGTCCTGGAGATGAGCTGGTCTCGGTTGACAGGATGCCTGTGGCGGGACGACCACATCGCTACGTCATCGACCTCATGCACGCGGCAGCACGAAACGGACAGGTCACCCTGACGGTCAGGAGGAGAGTTCTGACGCAGCAGAGTAAGCCAAATACTACAGTACACGTTCTGTTTGCCTTAGTGTATGCCCACCAACAAACACACAGGAGTACGAAGTATGCAGTTGAGATTAACCGTTTAAGACCACTAGATTTAGATTGTTTTCTGAAATAACTAAACTTCATTGTTCAGAATTTGATGGAGTTTTAGAACAGTGTTTTCAAAATGCAGGCATTTCAACAAAATTAAATAAATCCCTTTATTTTGTGGAATCAAACTTTGAGAACAGCGATGACGGCAGCAAGAAATATTACAACTGAAATTTATGAAGGTTATAGCAGTTAAACAGTAAACAGACCCTTACTTTGAATGACTTCAGCACACCTGCAGCCGCAGCACATCACTAGGGACTTTAAATGACATTACTAGTCTCTCACAGGATTTCACTGGTCTCTCAAGTGGCAGCACTTTTTCTTAGAGGTCATAACTCGTCTCTCATGGATTTTCCATGGATTTTCAATCAGGTTCAGATCAGGACTCTGGGCTGCCACTTCGTCATTCAAATATTTAATTAGTTTTAGAAAATTTAGGCATTTCAAGAAAATTAAATCTCTTGTGATCAAAAATCGAGAACAGCAATGACTGTAGCACCAAGAAATATTACAAAAGAAAATTTCTTATGGTTATAGCAGTTTAAAATGTGTAGGAAGTAAATAGACCCTAACTTTGAATGACTTGAGCACACCTGCAGCCGCAGCACATCCATAGTAACTCAAATGACATCACTAGTCTCTCACAGGATATCACTGGTCACTCAAGTGGCATCATTTTCTCAGAGGACATAACTCGTCTCTCATGGGCTTTCCAAGGTTATTCAGTCAGGTTTATATTAGGACTCTGGGCTGCCACTTCATCATTCAAAATTTGAAGGAGTTTTAGAACAGTGTTTTACAAAACTCAGGCATTTTAAGAAAATTAAATAAATGCCTTTATTTTGCGGAAAACACTGTGATCAAAAATCGAGATCAGCAATGACTGCACCAAGAAATATTACAACTGAAAGGTTATAGCAGTTCAAAATGTGTAGAAATTAAACAGAGTCTTACATTACTTTAGCACACCTGCAGTCACAGCACATCACTAATCCCATAAATGACATCACTAGTCTCTCACTGCATATCACTGGTCTCTTAAATACATCACTAGTTTCTCACAGGACTTAACTGGTCTCTCATGGATTTTCCAGAGATTTTCAATCAGGTTTACATCATGACTCTGGGCTACCACTTCATTATTTCAGTTTTTTCAGCTCGAAGCAACTGCTTTGCTTGTTTTGTTATATGACAGGGCTCACTGCCTCAAGAAAACACGCTGTCTGATTGAGTGACGAAGACAGGGAAAGAAGCACATGTTGTTTAATGAGCTTCTGATAAACGATGAACCTGAATGTGTTCGTGACATAGTAAAGTTGCAATATTCTATTAATTAGAAATTTGGAAGAAGGTATTGCTCTTGCTATGGTTGAAAGAATCTTTATCCTTTTGGCCTTTATCTAGGCAACCTGCTGTCAGAGGGTTTCAGTGATTTTAAAACAGCTCACCATCTTTTAAAATCAGTGAAAACTGGAAAGTTTTGCTACCGGTTAAATTGTGTTTACCAGATAATTAAGGAAATTACCACCTATTAATATCATAATGAATAACAAAAATTAAAGAAAAAAAATTGTATAACAAATTTGCAGTGGTTTTATGAGTCGAGAAAATAAAAAAGGAACTTAACAAATTAATTATTGAAACTCAACTATAACAAAATATTTTTCAAATAATATTTTAGACCCAATTATAAGGTTCATTTGAAGCAGTTTATATCAACTTCATTACATCTTATTTTGTTATGAGTATGAGTATACAATGAGTATTTCTACTTAATGTTGGACTGTTTAAATAACATCTACAACAAACTGCATATTTTTTTACTTAATGATTCTCCATATTCTACTTACGTCATACTATCTGAGTCATAAAAGCCTGATGAAGCTAAAAACATGACCTTTTTGGCAAACCGTTTAATTCCAATTGAAAACCACTCAGATTTGATGGTTAATTGTTAACTACATTATGAAATCAGCATTAAGGGGAGTCAGTAATTTTTGTGTCTCTTTGCTGTGTTAGTCTGTGTGTGTATCGACTGATATTGTGTTTGCTGCCACCTGCAGGCCAACCGTGTGAGGAGAACGGTGGTTCAGCCAATCAGAACAGTTCTCCTCGAGGTCATGCGGTCTGTCCGGTCAACCTGCCGCCCACAACTGATGTGGTCATTCACCGTAAGGAAAGTGAAGGCTTCGGCTTTGTCATCATCAGCTCCCTCAACCGTCCAGAGACCACAAACACAATAAGTGAGTCCTTTTACATTGCTGTCAGTCTGATGCTCCGGTCAGCGTTCATAATGGAGGCTTTTATGAAGACAAGCTCTTTATTGTTCCTTCACAATATTCTTGGAGGCACAGATTTATTGAAAGTCAGAGATGAGGTTCTGCAGGTCTTTTATTAATATTTGGGTGGATCTTACGGTACTTATCTAGGATAACGTTTGGTATTTACCTTTTTTAATATAGCAAATGAAGCTTGTCTGGCCTATTTAGTACCTCTTACTTTAGTACATATATGGATATATAATAGTAATATTGATTAAGTATTTAATCAAGTTATTCTAATATAAATGGCTTTTATTGTAGTACATTTTTGTATAATGTATAATAATTATAAACATAATACTATATTGTTATACTATAATAAATATTATTATATTTATTACACTAAAAATATTAATGATTTTTATAATCACATTTTTACAATTATAATAATAATACTTATTATTATTATTATTATTATTATTATAGTTTTAATTATAATAGTATAAAATTAATGTTTTCTTGTTATTAATAAAAATATATTAAGTAAACATTGGGGGAAAACTGAAAATATAAATGCATTGGCAGAACATGCCCAGTTGTAATGTTATAATAAAATAAAATAAACAAATATAAATGTATTTACTTTTATTTATATGAACTTATCACTATGAATTTTTTCCAACTAAAGTATGTGCAAAGGGTTTTCCAGCCAGTTTTCATCTAACTCCCCATTGGTGTGTGTTTTGTAGCTGTGCCACATAAGATCGGCCGCATCATCGAGGGCAGTCCGGCTGATCGCTGTGGGAAGCTGAAGGTTGGCGATCGCATTATGGCCGTCAACTGTCAGTCTATTATCAACATGCCTCACGCAGACATCGTCAAGCTGATTAAAGACGCTGGACTCACTGTCACCCTGCACATCATCCCAGAGGAAGGTATGATGACGATATATATATTTTTTTCATGGCCATCGCCAATTTCCCTTTTTAAAAGCAAATTAGTCAGTGAATTTTTAAATTTATTTTTTATTAAAACAAGTAGTAAGTAAAAAAAAAAACTGTATAAGGCACAAAACGGGCTGAAGAAAAAAGTTAATTCACATTCTTCTACTAGATGACACTTATAGAAAAGCAGGAATAACACCGTTTCCGTAGGGATGTACACAAAGCAGCTGCACTGGTGTTTAATATCCATTATACAGAGATGATCTATAAAAAATACCATTTAACTTTCCTGAAGACACATTCATTCATTCATTCACTTTTCGTCTTACTCCCTTTATTAATCCGGGGTCGCCACAGCGGAATGAACCGCCAACTTATCCAGCATATGTTTTTACACAGCGGACGCCTTTCCAGCTGTAACCCATCACTGGGAAACATCCATACACGCTCATTCACACACATACTGTGCACTACGGACAATTTAGTTCACCCAATTCACCTATACCACATGTCTTTGGACTTGTGGGGGAAACTGGAGCACCCGGAGGAAACCCATGCGAACACGGGGAGAGCGTGCAAACTCCACAACTGACCCAGCCAAGGCTTGAACCAGCGACTTTCTTGCTGTGAGGCGATTGTGCTACCCACTGCGCCACCAAGACACATTCAAAATGTTTTTGCGAAATTGAAGTGAAATGTTCTTTGAGTGTTTATTAATAATATGTTCAATCATTGGTTAAAGAGAACCCGGCTACCACTGCCTTTTACAAAAAGACTAAATGTTTTATATCAAACTCTTAAGAGCAGCAGGACTTTGAGTGCATGAGCTTCGCTTTTGGTCAATTCTACGGTAAACAGAAGTGAGTGCACCTGTTATGTTTCCAAGCCCTGTAGAGAGGATAAACAGATCTGCACGTGAGCCTGCCAGCACTTTTTAAACACATTCAAACACTTGTGCACCATATCCACAACGCAATACCAACAGTGGGGGTAAAATCTTTGTTGGTCTGTCCAATGTTTGTGAGTAATATTCATTGGGTTTGTCAGAGGTAACATAACCAACATTTTTAAGATGTATAGAAATTCATTTCAAGGCTTTTTAAAGACCCGTGGCTTGGTAGAGAAGGATCTAACGGAGTGTGTTTATGTTTGAACTGTATAGGACAGTTTGTAGTCGGTCACTTAGCAAAAGCTCAACTTTTCCTTCAGCTTAGTCCCTCATATATCAGGAGTCACCACAGTAGAATGAACTATGCTGGCACTGTTCTGAACTATTATGTTCAATTCAATTCACCTTCAAGTCACATAGAAGGTTGTAGTAAATGGAAACAGTGTCAGTCCAGTTTTTTGTGTTGGAGTTCAGTTCAGTGTGGTTTAATATTCACTGCTGAGAGTCCAAACACTGAAGAGCTAATCCATCGATGCACAGCCCTACAAGTCCCGAACCATGCAAGCCAGTGGCGACAGTGGTGAGGAAAAAACTTCACCAATTGGCGAAAGTGAAGAATTAAAAAACCTCGAGAGAAACCAGGCTCAGTTGGGCACGACCATTTCTCCTATGGCCAGACGTCTTATGCAGAGCAGCAGTCTAGGTGCCGGAGGCTGGAGAACTCGAAGCTAGTCTTGTCCTATGTTTTATGCACCGGATGTCCTTCCTGCCGCAACCCAGTGCTGGCAAACACCCATACACTCTCTTAATCACACCAACTCATACACTACGGCCAATTTAGTTCATCCAATTCACTTATACCGCAAGTCTTTGGACTGTGCACCCGGAGAAAACCCAAGCGAACATGGAGAGAACATGCAAACTCCACACAGAAATGCCAACTGGTCCAGCCAGAACTCAAACTAGTGACCTTCTTGCTGTGAGGCAACAATGCTAACCACTGAGCCACCATGCCAAATAAACATTTTTCAAATTCAGAGAAAAAATGGATGCTGTACTACTCTAAACTTATTCAAGATATCCCCCCCTTTAAGAAAGCTTTCAGCTCCCAATTCAGGTTTTAGATTTTCTTTCCAGTATTTCTACCATCAATAGTCAGCTAAAGACTCTTAAGAAAATCTACAGATGCACAGGTATATTAAATGAAACCAATTTCATTAAATAGCATTAAAATTAGATGTTTATTCTGGCCTTAGATTTAGGTTTTCACAGATGAAATTAGCATAAATCCTACTCAATGTTCTAACTTTTTGAAACCCAACACTCCAAGCAATCGCTTAAACATGCATGAGTTATAATGAAAACTGCCTTACTCAATTCATTTTTATTTAATGTTGACAACATCACGGAATCAAGCGAGTATGAAATGAACAAAGGTCAATTTGTTTTTACATTTGTTAAAATGCACGCAGAATATCTTGTTTATTTCTGTGGGTGGTCGGTCATTCCTCTGTGACATTTGAGCTGCCAGTACAGCACAGTAATGTTTTGTCTGTTCGTACATCTGTGCCCTGACCTCTGTTACCACTCCATTTACACACTGTGTACCATAAAATCACTTCAGTGTAGTTTGCCTGCAAGTTATATCAAAACAAAAAACATCCAGTCCTAAAATACTTTTTCTGTCCAATCAATCGGTGCATCCCTTATCATAATATAGTATCTAAATCATCCTCCATTATTTTTTTTACCCTAGATGTAAATGGTGCTCATTCTGCCCCAACATCAGAAAAGCAGAGTCCCATGGTGGCCCAGAAGCACAGTCCGCAAACCCAGTCCAGCCCAGCAGCCCAGCAGAGTCCAACCATAGCTCATCCCAGCCCTCCAGCACCTCACCCGAGCCCGGCCACCACACAGCCCAGCCCACTACTGGTGGACCAGAGTCCTGGAGTTCCACACGGCAGCCCTCCGCTGACTCAGGGCAGTGTGTCTGTGAGTCAGGCCGGCCTGGAGAACATGCAGCCAGGCTCAGCCATGACTCAGGCTGCTCCGGTACTGGATCCAGGCGTGACGGGGATGCAAACCACTATCATTGGATCAGTCCCGGTGCCGGTACCTCCACAACTCTATCTTCATGACACCAGGTACTGTTTGCATTGTGTATTGTTATAGCATGTACTCATTCAGTGTGTTGACTTATTCAGTCCACACGCTCTTCTCGTCTGATGTGTGATTAGCATCACGTGACATTGTCTCAACACACTTTTTAAATTCTGCTTGAACTAGGCTACGAGTTGTATCACTTGCTAAATTTATATTGTATATATGTGTAATGAATTGGAGTGTGAAGACAGGAGTGAGGATCCAGATGCAGTTTTCCTTCAGAATGGTCAAAGCAGGCAAAGATCATAACAGGAGAAAAAAAAAAAAGAATTTAATAACAGGCTAAGGTCGAGGCAAACAGCAAATAATCATGAATTCTAAACAGTCCAAAACAAACAAACCAGCAGGAAAATACAAGAAACAAGACTTCGCAATGATAGTGAGTGACTGAGTGTCTTAAATAGAGCAGGTATTACAGGTGCAGTAGTAATCAAAGTATTGGTCCAAGAAAGTGTTATCAGGTGTGAGGTGCAAAAGATTATGGTAAGTGTAGTCCGGTTGAGTGGCAGAGGTGATGTTTCTAGTGTCTTGTGGTCACTCTTACTGGTGACTTAGAATTTATTTTCAAACAATTGTTTTTTTTTTTCAGATATGATGTAATGGTAATAATGAATTAAGATGTGTACATTTGTCTATATTTTTACAGCAAAATAACAAAGGAAATGCAGCAAAATCTGCTGTACAATTTGTAAAGCTTGTCATTTTAGTCATGAAAAACATATTTCTAAAATCCTGGAGGTGAAGGGACTTCATCTTATCAGTTTGTGATGTGATCTATGAAAACCCCTCACATTGTGAAATGTTGCATATTGTATGTTTTGATAACATAAACAATGTATGAAAGCTGGTTTCACACAGTTTTTTATGGAGTTTTGGTTATAAAAGTTATGTTTATCTGAAGTTGGCTGACCACAGTGTCAGACTAAGACCCAAAACAAACTTGCAGCCAATCAGCAGTAAGGGGCTTGTCTACAGTCTAACTATAGTGGAGATGCCACAATGGGGAAAGGTCCTGTTGGTGTATGAGCATGTTTGATTTGGTGCTTTCAAATAACAACGTCGTTTGGCAAAAATCATAAATTAATGGGTGTTTTCTGTAGTAAACAACTGATTTTATTCAATGAATGGGAAACTGAACGCGAAACTAAACAGAAAACTGAATCTCAATGAAAGATCTCCATAAAAGACAATGTTTTGAAATGTTTTCAAAATTTTGAATTGTGTTACTAGTAAATATAATAACAAGCGAAATACTGTAAGTACTATTATTGAATGAATAATTACTAGCATCTATTTAATCATTATACATTAATCAACACCTGTATCTAAAGAATAAATACAAGTAAGAACGTTTCATGAATGAGTACTAATATCTAATAAAAAGAACTAGTATATAGTGAATAAGTATTAGTACTTGTATTTTTTTTAAAGGTTTCATGAGAACAGATGTTAAAATGGCTTCTTGCGATAAAGATGCATTTTCACTGGTCAAATCAGAAGTGGAGGAAACTAAATTCAGGTGCAAACGGTGTTTGAAACTTTTTAAGCATTTCCTCTTTTGTCACATCCAGAGATAGTCATAAGCGCATGTGGTTGGATTGTTTTCATGTGGTTGAATGTGTTCAAACAGCTTCTCTGCCTACTGACCTCATTCTTAATCATTACAGGACATGTTGTCGAAGCGCACTGGCCAGATGGGATTTCAACTGGTTTGAAGATGTAAAAAAAGCAAATGTTTTTTAGCCAGATGCAAAACCCTTATGGTGTAGTTTTGCAATTATCAGAGCAGAAACAAACGCTTTCTGTTGTAAATACTACAATAATAAATAACTATGCTACTTCAGTCAAATCTTAAAATATCAGCTGAGGGATGAGAAAAACTTAAAGGGGTAGTTCACCCAAAAATGAAAAGTCAGTCTGGTTTCAAACCCTTGAGTTCTTTTCTTCTGGTAAACACGAAGGAAGATATTTTGAAAAATGTTGGAAACCTGTAACCATTGACTTCCATAGTATTTGTTTTTCCTACTATGGAAGTCAGCAGTATTTCAGCTTTCTTCAGAATACCTTCTCTTGTGTTTAACAGAAGAAAGTAACTCATAGGGGTGGTTTCCCGGACCAAGATTAAGCCTAATCCTAGACTAAAATGGCTATTTAAATCAGACTAGCAGAAATGCGCTTTCTCTGTCATGGTTTTAAAGAGTCTAAGACTTAGTCTAGTCCAGAATTTAATAGGCTAATTTCCTGGAGGAAGACTAGAGCAACTTCAGGACTAAATTGAGGTTTAAATTAAACCTACGGGGAAGCAGGTTTAACTTCAGATTAATTTCATTTGGAGGACATATGGATTACTTGGACTATGTCAATGATGATCAGCGCTTTTCACCAGCCAGGCAAGTTCTTGCAGACAGAAGTGACCCATTGCAACATTTTGATGAAACAAGTTTTTGAGATCGTTTCCGCATGCATAAAGTAAATGCAGTAGAGATAATTTCACTCTTAGAACACAGCCTTTCATCTGTGACCCAAAGAGGGCAGCCTATTCCAGTTTGTCTCCAGGTGCTCATAACTTTCAGGTTCTTGGCATGTGGCACTTTTCATCGAGAAACTGGGGATGTGGTGTAAGTGAACCAACAGTATATAAAGTCATTCACAGAGTGTGCAGGGGAATTTGTGAATTAAAAGCACATTACATAAACTTCCCTCATGCTAGAACCCAGGCCAACTACAAGGTACTATTTTATGAATATGGAAATTTTCCGGGAGTCATAGGTTGCATAGATGGAACCTATATTCCCATTAAGCGTCCCTCTACTCCAGATGCTGAGGAATACAGGAACCAAAAGAACTGGTTTTCCATAAATGTCCAAGGTGTATGCACTCCCCAGTTAGAGTTTTCAAACATTGTTGCACGGTGGAAAGGTGCAACTCGTGATTCACGAATTTTCCTCAACTAATCTCTATATACTCAATTTGAAAGAAGAGATCATAATGGAATATTGCTTGGTGACAGTGGGTATGCTCAGAAAGATTTCTTTTTTACACCATACTTGCACCCAACAACAGCTGAACAACTGCGCTACAACCAGGCTCACATGCGCACAAGGGGTTTAGTCGACCTGAGAACAGGAACAGTTCATATATGATTAAATAAATACAGAATAAATGGGAAAATGTTTCACATCATATGACAGAAGCAAATAGAAGTTTGAGAGGAGAGAAACAAAAGCCGAAATCAAATTCAAATACTTAATATAGGTGCATGTGATCCACCATCTGAACTGTCCAGATGGTCATCATCTGGTATGTTCTCCAAAGGTTGCTGATTCTCCAGTATTCCTATCAGTAACTCATCCAACACATCACAGTCTTTATTTGCAGGTCCTCCTCCAGTCTTAAACCTCTCTCTTCGAGCTTCAGCAACAGTTTTTTTAGGTTTATTTTGATATTTTTCCACAACACCTGTATTAAATAACTATTATAAACACAACAGTGATTTTAAAAAGCCGTAATAAACCTACTGATTCTTACCTGAAATTGTTGTATTGTTCTTGTAGATGTGTGTTCATTTGCATTAAATTCATTACAAATAGATGACCAGGCATTCCTTTTCCTTGATTCAACAGCCGATGTGTGCAGTTTATCTTCGATAACAGGATGTCTCGAAACTATTTGCTTTAAAAGACTTTTCTTATGTTCAGGAAAGTTATTTGATCGTACTCTCTTTTCAACTTCCATTGCTATTTGCTTCTCAGTTGCATGCAAGTTTAACCTTTTTTTAGTTCATTCCATGTTTTATAGACAACCTCAATCCAACTAATCCAGATTTGCACAGGTGGTGTTAAATTAATCAAGTGTATTTTAGTTGAGGACTCCATAGTCCAGGTGTTAGTAATCTGTACTTAATCTGTGTTTCAGAAAGCCATTTTTTAAAACATGATTAACTATTCAAGATTATGGCCTAGTCCTGTCTTATTTTAATCTTGGTCCGGGAAACCACCCCATAAAGGTTTGAAATTACTTGAGGGTGAATAAATAGTGAGTATAGTGAAATAGTGACATGTCAGCAAAATTAAAGTATATATAACTATTAAATTGTATTTTAAAAATGTAGATATATATAGTGAACTTGAATTTACCTCTGTCTTTGTCGGTATTATTAAATTTTCAGCACATTTGAACGCATTTATTTATATTACATAAGAAAAAAACGAAGTCTGTTTTATGGCATTTATATTTTAGTTTCATTACACAAGTAATATAAGAAATATCAGTCAGACGTGCTCTCTTTAGACTGACTCGTCTAAGCTGTTCATTTTATTCCAGTTTTTCCCTCTTGTGACCACATGTGTTGAAGGGCTTCTCTTAGGTAGTCTTTGGACTCGAGCAAACAGCCTTGAGCAGCCTGATATAATGCTCTGAGCGCTCGCTGTCCTTCTCTTTCACCAGCCTGACTAACATCACTTAACACTTTACTATAAATTATTTATTTACCTCCTCAATAATACACACTTCTCCTCTCAGGCTGGGTTTGCTCATATTTTTTTCCCCTAAGCTCAGATTTATGCATTGTTGAAGATGGAAACTGAGACTTGATAAATTGGGCCCATAAGCAAAACCCTATTCACATGCTCACAGAGAGAGAAAGGTCACCGCTGGACACAGAACAAACAAAATAGGGCGTTTTTTTTTTTTAACATGAGATGTAATGGCAAGCTCAGATAGTTTGATTTTGAGTTTCTTGGTTATTTACGTCAGTGTTTTCCAAACCCTGTTCCTGGAGGCACACCAACAGTACACATTTTCAACCTCTTCCTATTCAAACACTTGAATCAAATCATCAGAACATTACAAGAGACTCGGAAACCTAAAATGAATGGTTCAGTTAAGGGAGACATCCAATATATGTACTGTTAGTGTGCCTCCAGGAACAGGGTTTGGAAACACTGATTTACAGTACAGGGAACTCCACTAATAATGGTGGTCTTGCTAAATATGAGTAAACAATGCTGAGGACAAATGGCTTTTTTTTTTTTTTAAAGGTATATTAAACTTTTTTTGAAAATAGGCTCATTTTACACACTGAAAAAATGACGTTTGCTGTTTGTTCAAACTACTTATAATAAGCTACACGATTCTTGAGTTTTTTTTGAGACTTAACTGTTTTATGTTCAATCCACTTAAATTTGTAAAAAGTAACAAATCAATTTAATTTCTTCGTGTTGACCCAACACAGATTCATTGTGTAGAACCCATCGTTTTTTACAGTGCAAGTCTCCAGGAGTTAAATACTTGAGTTTAACTATTTTTTATTCAATTCAGCCGATTTCCGGGTCTGATGGTAGCACTTTTAGCTTAGCTTATAGCATAAATCATCGAATCAGATTGGGCTGTTAGCATGTTGCTTAAAAAACAAAACAAAAAGAGTTGATAATTCCCCCATCTAAAGTCTTTAGTTACATCGTGGAAAATGAAAAGTTGCAGTTTTCTAGATCAATATGGCTAGGAACTATAGTCTCATTTTGGCATAAACCTAAAAGCTTAGCTTATCACATAGCTATTGCAAGTGTTTGTGGTTTAAAATTACAACTATATGCTAATTCAATGGTGTAGCCTTAAGAAACAGAAGGTTGTGCTTGAACAATTTCCTGTTCCTAGTCAACCATGTGTACTAAAAATTTAAAATATCAACACAAAATCCTTAAAATCGTTTTTGTTTTTTTTAAAAAAACAATGCAAACATAAAAATGAAACAAAACAATAAAATCTGAAAAATGAACTGTGAGTAATAACAATGAATGACACAAGGAGAAAGCACTGGACTACTGAAACGTATTTAATACTTTATATAAAAGGCTTTTTTGGTGATGGCAGTTTAAAGACGACTCTCATATGGAGAATGAAGTCACATTAATTGCTCAGGAGTGATTTTATTCACAGACTTCAACAGAGTGTTATTAAATCTTGATGGTTCTGTGAGTCTCGTCTATCACATCTGATCTTTATTTTGTATTTTTTTATTGGATCAAAGTCAGGTGATTGGCTGGGCCATTCTACAGCTTCATTTTCTTTTTCTGAAAGCATTTGAGAGTTTCCTTGGCTGTGATTTGGATCATTGTCTTGCTGAAATGTCCACCCTGGTTTCATCTTCATCATCCTAATAATGTAGATGTTGAGACTGAAGCAGCTAATATTAATTTACAATGACGAAGGGCAGAGGGTTGCTGAATAACTACTGAGAGATTTCAGCTGCTGTCTGGGCTTTCACTGCCCTTCTACACCTCCCTTTCTTAATGTGTTCAATACTTTTCCCCTGTGTCATTTCATTTAATTAAACTTAACTTCATTTGTAAACTAATAAGATTTTTTTGTGTGTGTGTATATGGGTATATTTGGTTGCTATCAACATCCTGTGAAAATTTCAAGTCAACAGCACCCTTTAGAAATTCTGAGAAAAATGGTGTTCAATACTTATTTTCTCCTGTATACTTACAGTAACAAAGAAATCTGTTTTTGTGGTAAAACTGCAGTATTCGTGATCAATAAGATTTGAAGAGTGAGAAGATTGCGTGAGATTTTTTTTCTTAATATTATGAGCAAATATCAAAAGGTTAAATGAAAAAGACATTTTTGTTCCGCAGCCTTTTTTTTTTTTTCATATTTAGCAAGGGACGCCAGTATTTGTGTAGGGAATTGCAGTTTGCTGAATAATCGCTTCACTTGACTTTGTTGTTGGTGTCTGCAGGTCGGAGGTAAAGGCCAGGCAGGATGTAAAACCTGATATTTGCCAAGCTGCTTACACGGACTACAGACAGCCGCCAGTGGACTACAGACATCCTCCTGTGGCAGATTACAGACAGCCGCCAACCCTGGAGTACAGACACCCGCCTGCGCTCATTGACTACAGACAACACTCCATTGCTGACTACAGGCCACAGGTCACAACAACATTATATACTTACAGCTGCTTTAGACGCATCTGTGTTGGATGAAAAACTCCATAAAGCACACATGGAATTTGCACCCACCTTCAATAATTAAATTTTTTTAAATAAAATAAAATAAAATAAAATAAAATAAAATAAAATAAAATAAAATAAAATAAAATAAAATAAAATAAAATAAAATAAAATAAAATAAAATAAAATATTATTATTATTATTATTATTATTATATTGGTAGCACAATCGCCTCACAGCAAGAAGGTTGCTGGTTTGAGCCTCGGCTGGGTCAGTTGGCATTTCTGGGTGGAGTTTGCATGTTTTCCCTGTGTTAGCATGGTTTTTCTTTGGGTGCTCCGGTTTCCCCCACAAGTTTTTGTCCATAGTGTACGTGTGTGAATGAGTGTGTATGGATGTTTCCCAGTGATGGGTTGCGGCTGGAAGGGCATCCGCTGCATAAAACATAAGTTGGATAAGTTGTCGGTTCGTTCCGCTGAGGCGACCTTAGATTAGTAAAGGGACTAAGATGAAAAGAAGATGAATGAATATTATTATTATTATTATTGTTGCATTATTATTGTTAAGTTAAGCTCCTAAATCTTTCCGCGTAATCTTCATTTTTTATTTTTTATTTCAATTCATTAATTAAAATAAAATTCATTCATAAATAATTGTTTTGGGTTTTTTTGGGGGTTTTTTTTTAGTTCAGAAATATAAAATAAAAACCAGATTGTCTGGATTGTCCTATCACTTGGCAGCCAGAATATGATAAATTAATTTGTTAACACTTAACAGTAAAGTTTGCTGCACATTAAACATAAAGTAATCTCTTATTCATGAGCAACAGTGCAAACCAGTGTTCCCTCAAGATACTATTGTGGATTTAAAGATAAAAAAAAATAATAGAATCTCGATGAAACATTGGTTTATTTTTCAAATTTGTTTAAGATTATTTATGGTAAACCTTTGGCCTATCTTCAGTAATTTATCTTCTAAATTGTAAAACTGGTCTACACCTTAGCCATGGACTAGAGTCTGTGTTACACCTTAGAAAAACTGACTTATGACTTCTGATGAAATCCGATGATTTCTGGCATATCTGGAATCCTCTATGAGAGTTTTTTTGAGTGTATATTAAAAGAGTATTTTTATTTATTTATTTATTTATTTATTTAATTTTACCCCTCACAAAAGACTTTAATTACTAGCTGATGGACGATTGTATAATAGATGGCCATATTATTGTATATGATGATATGAGACTCTCTTTTGAGACTCTTTGAGACTCTTTAAGTCATTGCAAATCTTTAAATAAATTTTGTTATTTTTAAATTATTGTCCAAAAGTTCTAGCAAATGCTTATATGCCGTTTATCATAAAATATTTTTGGTCATTTAAATATGTAAAAGACATTACATTAGATAAAAGCTAAACAAATGACAAATGTGGGGGTTGTCTTGAACGCAGTGGTGCCAGACATTTATTTTCACTTTTTACATTTCTTTTTCCAGGACTATGACTATTTCACTGTGGAGCTGGAGAAAAGTGTGAAGGGATTTGGCTTCAGTATCCGCGGAGGAAGGGAATATAAGATGGACCTGTTTGTGTTGAGACTAGCTGAGGATGGCCCTGCAATCCGTAATGGCAGAATGAGGGTGAGAAAAACCCTTCAGACGCTTCAATCTGAGGTCAAACTGTTGTTAGATGGGGAAAGCTTTCCATAGAGTCTCACACAAAAAATCTCGAGAGAAGTTTGAAGGCATTTTAATCCCGTGTTTTGATGAGATCGTGATTGGGGTCTACATGATTTTCTTAAAAGAAATGTGTCATTTTATTCAACGATGTTTCGTTCAGCGTAACAAAATGACTGTATAAAATTATGATAATTAAATGTTCATCTTGTAAATGACCCTGATATAGCTGTTCAAGTACAAAAGTTCAATTTATAGCTTTAAATAATTACTGATCAAGGCACTTTGGAGATTTATACAATATTACACTGGTTTTGTTGATATTTAACATAATACCTAGGACTATACTTTGACTTGAGTTTTGTTCCATTTAAACTTTAATCTTATCTAAAAGGGGTTCCAATTTGGATCAGTGGATGGCAGCCATGTTTTCGAGATTCACAAATACCTTTAAAAATACAGATGGCAGCTTACATCAATTTCCTTGTCTTTTATTTTTTATTTTAGTGCCACCAAGTGGTCAAACTCAGTCATTTTTCTACTGTTATCTTATATTTATCTTATTCAGGTGTGCCAATTTTGGTAGAAATATCACATATCATATTTGATAGAATACAATATCATATTTGCTAGAATTTGTGTTGGTATTCCAATGTGAGATTGAAGGGAAATCTCAAATTTCAATCTATGAAATCTCAATCTTAATATATATATATATACATATGTATATATATATATATACACTTTAGGCTAGTTCTCCCAGAGTGGCAATCAAACAGGCATATGCTTTCTTCATCTTGGGCCAAGGATTTGAGTTCTCAACTAGTGGTTTAGAAGCTATGGAGCTATAGCGCTACAATTAGGCAGATCAGGGAAATAATTAGTGATGATGTAGATCAGAGATGGCCAAACTAGGGCCCGCGGGCCAAAGTTGGCCCATGGTAACAATTGATTTAGCCCACCATCCCATCTGAAAAGAGAGGAAGATTTAAAAGAGGGAGGATGGTTTAGAGACTGGAATATCGGATTTAAAGTAACCTTTTTTTGTTTGCTTGTTTTATTGTTAAGCTTAAAAAACAACAACAAAAAATAAACTAAAATATGAAATGTATCAACAAAATGTTGTAAATAAATCAGATTTTTTTTCAGTGTATGGACTGTCACCCACTGAATAGAGGACAATGCAGAAACATCAGTGAGCAAAGGAAGACAACGGCAGATTCTGCTTGACTAGCGTATTCAGCATTGATCTCCACTGTGTTATAAATGTTTTTTTTTATTGTAATAAGTTATCATTTAAAATTATTTGGCATTAGTTACTATGATTTAAAGTAATGTTTTTGATTTATTTTTAAACTTTCAGCCCACGTCTTTTAATGATATTTGGCCCTTCATATGAAAAAGTTTGGGCACCCCTGATGTAGATGGTGAAAGGAGAGACTTTTTATAATGAATCAGAGTTTAAACTTAAACTTAATTCTCGGCGATCAGAGTCAGTTTTCGGAAATCTATAATTGTTAGGGGTGGGATCACAAAATTGTCAGTTTGGTTTGTACCACTGTTTTGTGGTTTTGTCACTGTTTTTTTCTGGTTTCATTCAGTTTTTATTGTAAAAAATAAACAAACAAACAACAAAACAAAACAAAAAAAACGTAACACTTCGAAATCCCATACATCAGCATAAAATACATAGCTTTATAAGCTACCATTTATAGTATTTATAAAGGTTATTCTCAAAGCCATGTGATTTAAAAAACTAAAAGAAAGAAGCAGCTTGATCTGATTAATAGACACATTATTTTAATTAAATACATGTAATTTCAGGTGAAAAGTCATTTTACTTGCTGTCTTCCACCAATATGTACTTTCACTTTGGACTCAGACTTAACTGACTGATAAATATTGGTAGCCAGGGTTTCATGATGTTTAACATTTTTATATCTAATAAATGTGAGTATAAGTCTTCTTTCAAAAAGGGAAAAAAATCTCCAATCTTTAGAAGTGTTGTGTGTTTATAGAATGCTTTATTCTGATTAGTCAGCTAACATGTTACTACAGGGTTTCTGCAGGGTCTTAAAGTCTTTATGTCTTAAATTTCAAAAACTACATTTTAAAGAACTTAAATTGACTGCAATGTTGTCTAGTCTGTCTTAAATCATTTTAAACGGGTCCTAATTTTCCTTTGTTTATATAAAGCTACCCAATCGATCTAACACACATTCAATCACCAGTACATCTCAATAAAAACTATAATCATAACTAATATTATAACATACATTTAGTTTTTAAAGAGTTTTTTTAGATTATGTTGAAAAAATGTATATACAGTACAACTGCTTGTTTTGGCACATTGTTTAAAATATGTGGCTACGAAATAACTCATTAGAATGAGCTTTTTGATGGGTAAAGTATTTTTTTCAGCTGGGCCACTAAAAAATTCTCAGCATTTAGCCCTATATAAGTCTGAAATTTTATTCTTCATGGTCTTTAAAAGGTCTTAAAAAGTCTCAAATTTGACTTGAATTCTGCAGAAACCCTGTATTAACACCTTTACGGCTATGCAAGATACTGATGCGAAATAAATTTCCTCTGCCCGCAGGTTGGAGATCAGATTATTGAGATTAACGGTGAGAGTACGAGAGACATGAGTCACGCTCGTGCCATCGAGCTCATCAAGGCTGGCGGTCGTCGGGTACGTCTGCTTTTGAAAAGGGGCACAGGACAGGTGCCAGAATATGGTGAGTACAACGATACACGCAGCCAAAAGTTCTTCCGTTTAAAAGAAATATAAGGTTTTATAGACATTAGAAGCTATCGAGAACAAAAAACTGATGATGTTTTACAACTTAAAACCTGCTGATTTCGGTTGAAATAAGGGAATGAATGCTCATAAATGTGTTTATAGGACAAATACTCAAGCGGTGCACTGTGTTCTTGACAGATTGCTTTAGCTGTAAAAGCTTAAAAGCATTTAATGACTCACTATCTCAATTAAACCTTTCAGTGGACTTTCATTTAAGGCCCCAATATACTTCAGCAGAAAGCAAACAATAAACTTGTATGACGTCATTTCATACAAAGTCTGCCCAAAACAAAATTAGTTTGCAATGTTTCAGGAGTTATTCTATCTGTAAATGCCTTTCAGCAACTATTGGTTGATGACATAATGTTTGGGCATGGCTCTGAGGCTCCGCTTTCTTTGAGGTGGACATCTTTTTTGGTTCATTTCTTCTGTTTAGTCCACTGAAGTCTCGTTTTAGCTTCGAGCATGTCTGACAGTAATGTAGCATTATATAGGAAATATATATAAGAAGCTCTAAAGCACGTTATTTTAAAGAAAAGGCACACAATCATTTTTTCAAAATGATTGGAAACCTGGAAAGCCAATAATTCAATGATTATTAAATCATCTTTGAGAGAATGGGCTCCCCTGGTGGTTCGGAGATCCTTTTCAATTCATAGGGTGGTGCTGTACCCAATTCTGACTCCTGCCAGATTATTACTCTACTAGTACTGGTAGGTTTAGAGTTAGGTGTGGAGAAGGAGTTAGTATTATGGATGAGGTTTGGGATTAAAGGCTCTGATATACTTCAATCTAAATTAAGGAGAGAACTGAAATCACTTCATTTAGAACAAAATCAAGCCAAACGAAGCTTGGATTTGTTTTGGCAGATTGAAACAGCTCACCTTAGATCATTTTTTTGGGAGTTTGTTTTGGCTTCTAAACACCTTTAAGCTACAATTGGTCTGTAGTAATTATACAATCGGTGGGCGTGTTCAGGATCTCCACCTTCTTTGTGAAGCTAGTACTCAGAGTGTCAAAGCCAGCTTCAATAGTGGTCTTCAGTGCAGCCTAAGACCGGTTACTAACTAAGTGTGAGTTCTAATGACCCAGTATAGTATAGAGGACTCTATACTGTCAGTGAGCACCTTCTTTCGGATGAGACGTTAAAACGAGAACATTACTCTCTGTGGTCATTAAAATTATCATGGCACTTTTCGTAAAGAGTAGGGGTGTAAACCCTGGTGTCCTGGCCAAATTTCCTCCATCGGACCTTACCCATCATGGCCTCCCAATCAACTCCATCCATCGAATTTGCTCTGTGACTGTCTCTCCACTCCACCAATAGCTGGTGTGTGGTGAGCGCACTGGCGCTGTTCATCTATGGCTGCTGTCCATGTGGATTCTGCACACTGGTGGTGGTGGTGGTGAGGAGAGACACCCCCCACCCCCCATTATGGTGAAGTTCTTTGAGTGTATGATAATACACGATAAATGCGCTATATAAGTACACATTAGATTACATTCAGAAGTATGCATTTCTTGAATATAATGAGCAAACTTGCCATCAGTCCTTCTGTTTTTGCCAAGTGGACGCACAAGTCATCTACACCCCTTGTTCTTTTACTGTTCCAGTGAATTGATCACCAGATGTTTACGAAACACCGTTATCATAATCACAGCGTTATTGTGTTTGCTGTGTACACACAAGCAGCATAATCATTCTTCTCAACTAGGGATGTTCTATACCTTTTTTCCCATTTCCGATACTGATTCCAATACCTGAACTCGCTGTTGATACCAAGTACTGAACCGATACCCGAGTATGTATCTGTAGAACACACAAATTACTCTATTGCAACAAGTTCAGAAATCAAACACAACTTCCTGTGTTTGCATTCAGAGCAGCAAAGAACTGACTCTGGGTTTGCAGTGTCAAGCAAAGCTAGCATGTCTTATTTAAAAAGATGGTGTTGGATTGGTTTATGCTTTCAAATACTGTCCAATACCGATGCCAGAATTTTTGCAGTATTGACAAGTATTATCGATACTAGTATCAGTATCTGAACAACCCTATTTACAACCATGTCTCCTGCAGTAAATGAGTGTCTCAATCACAGTCTTATTGGGGTCATACACATATCGCTTCTAAAACCGCAAGCAAAACTCCTTCACTTCCTTCACCAATTTCAATGTGCTTCTGGGCTTTGCACTTCCATGGTATCTTACATTCCTTGGCAACCATCAACCACACTCCCTAAGAATCCACCACTGACAAACCATTGCTGTAGCACTGATTCAAGCTTATTTACGGAGAAATAGAAAAACACATCAGTGTTTCGATGCTGGGTGATGCGGTGGCGCAGTGGGTAGCACAATCGCCTCACAGCAAAAAGGTCGCTGGTTCGAGCCTCGGCTGGGTCAGTTGGCATTTCTGTGTGGAGTTTGCATGTTCTCCCCGTGTTCTCGTGGGTTTCCTCTGGGTGCTCTGGTTTCCCTCACAAGTCCAAAGACGTGGTATAGGTGAATTGGGTAGGCTAAATTGTCCCTAAAGTATGTGTGTGAATGAGTGTGTATGGATGTTTCCCAGTGATGGGTTGCAGCCGGAAGGGCATCCGATGCGTAAAACGTGCTGGATAAGTTGGCGGTTCATTCTGCTGTGGCGACCCCAGATTAATAAAGGGAATAAGCCAAAGAAAATTAGTGAATGAATGTTTGGGTGCTCTGCATTTGTCTCAGTTAATTAGTGAAGCTGCGGCATTAGAAAAAGTTGACATCACTCTATATTTGTGCTTGTAAGTCGTGCGTCTCCATTTTAAATAACAAACTTGAGCATACATAGATGCTATACATGAACAGCCCCCTAACCAATCATTAATGACTTCAGCGGGAAAGATAACAATTTGGCAGGAAGTCAAAATTGGGAACAGAACCAGCACTGCTCTAGATCCAACTTCATTGTTTTTCAATGTTACACATACACTTTTGAATTTTTTTTTTTTAGCAGTAAATTTTCCACCACCTGCTGGACAAAACCTGCGTGAAAATAAAGGATCGGGCTCAGTCTTTTACCCCTAATCGATGAACTATAAATAAATTTGCTGTTGGTATATCGGGGCCTTTATTGATGAAACTTCTATTAACTCCTCTCTTCTATCAGCTGCTCTGTTACTCTAACTCTTCTGTATGATCTAATAGTACAGTCTTTTACTTCCTGTCCTGTAGGGATGGTTCCTACCAACCTTTCCATGTGCATGAAAAGTGACACTCTAGCCTCACCCTATTTCTTCATAATGGGACACTCTAAAGACACGGTTCGTGGCATCCTGCACGTCTTTCTGCTTACAGTTCTTTTATATCTCTGCTTCTGTCCGGATTGCATTGCATGCATCGCGTGTTTGAGCATCTTTGAACTAGTCTGTGATTGGGTACAATGTGTACTCTTGTGTTTTTGTCACTGTGTGCATGTGTTTGCTTGACATTGTTGGGGAAGCTACACTAGAATAGATATTCTATTAGTAGTAGTAGTTCAATAATAATCACACTAACTGATACCAACAAAAGTTTTTGTCTACATAGAAGCAAAACATTCAAATGCACATATTGAAAAAATCTGAGGCTTGATAATGATTTCAGAGATATTATCAGTTCTCTGTATCTGTTTGTGTCTTGGGTAAAATGTGTGTATGCGTTTCATTTAATAAGCCACTTTTTACTTCTTTTTTTAATTAAGATTATAATTTTGAGCATTTATTTTGCAAAAAAGAATCAATTTATCATATATTTATTTTCATATCTTAAATATCAAATTTTATAAGTCCTCTATTCTATAAAGTTCTGATAAAAATGTTGTAATTTAGAGGTATTTTTTCAGATAAATCCTAATTATTCCACTAAATATTAATTTCTAAATATAACACCTAATTTAGGGCGACACGGTGGCTCAGTGGTTAGCTCAGTCGCCACTCCGAAAGAAGGTTGCTGGTTCTAGTCCTGGCTCGGCCAGTTGGCATTTCTGTGTGGAGTTTGCATGTGTTCGCGTGGGTTTTCTCCGGGAGCTCCGGTTTCCCCCACAGTCCAAAGACATGCTCTATAGGTGAATTGAATTAAGTTAAATTGGCCATAGTGTATGTGTGTGAATGAGTGTGTATGAATGTTCACCCAGTACTGGGTTGCCGCTGGAAAGGCACCCGCTGTAAAACGTATGCTGGATGAGTTGGCAGTTCCTTCCGTGTGGCGACCCCTGATGAATAAAGGGATTAAGCCGAAGGAAAATTAATGAATGAACTCCTAATTTAAAATAAAAATGTTGCCATTTAGAACACAGTAGCACATTTTACTCAATGCATACCTGTTAATGACATATCCAGAGAACTGATCATAACTCGCTTCTACCAGAGCTGTATATGACTTTATATGATTTTAAGCCAGATATATCTATCTACCAAAACTTAACTGGCACCTCAATTAACCCTACCATAAACGTTTTATTTTAATATTATATTCAAATCCCCTATTACTGTAAATGCTTTTAAAAGCTCCCTAATACTGCATGAACTGTGTTACATCCACTCGCGGTTCCCTTGCTGTCCAGTCTAACGGGTGAGTCACAGGGTTTTTGTTATGTTTCCTAGTAGACAGTGCCGCCTCCCGGAGTGCTCTCTCTCCAGCCGCCCCTGCCTTGTCGGAAGTAGTTTCACCCCATTAGAGTGACTCTCACCCCTCGCCGTCACCCGTCATCTCATCCAGCCTCGAACCCTGGACCTTCAGTGGCATTTCTGTGACAGTCTGGACCAATCACGGCACCCCTCGTGGTCAGTTTTGTGAGGCTTCGCCTGCAGAACGAAGGGTGGCAGGTCCACCTGTAAGAGCTGTGCTTTGAACAGATTAAAAACGAAGGAGACGGATCATTAAAGTCTAAAATATGAAGAACAGATGGAGACATATCAACCTCAAATGGATTATCGCATCCAACTTGCTTTTCATACAGTCGCCAAGTTTGTTTTTCATTTTTCCGGATGATCGAGATGAACGGCAGCCAAAGACGCGTGGCTCGGCCTCTCGCTGTTTAATTCTGGATCCAAAGCGGACACTTCTCACTGGGGAACGAGCTGAACTTTCAACGCCTCGCTCTTCCGTCCGAGCGCTCATTATTTGTTTATCATGTAGAGGTGGTTTATTTTTTTGTAGAATTTCAAGAGGTTCATAACAAGCCCCTTGCGATACCAGGGGTCAAATATCGCAAATATATGTGTAGCATGAAAACGAGATTTCCGAGGAAACACACAAACTTCTGAGTTGAGAACTTTTCAGTATTGAGTTTCTTTATATGTCTGACGGGGAACAAACATCACACTGGCAGTAAAAATAAAAAAGGAGGCTGCCATGATGGGCATACAATGTCACGCTAAACCATTCAAGGTTCATTTATGGGAGCTAAATGCATATCAGTCGCCAAATCTGCCGCATGGATGTATCCCTTTAGATCCCGAGACAATAGTATGGTTTAGTCTTGATGAATTCTTCACCCAGCCAAACGTATGGTTTCATCGCAGACTGAAGTGAAGAAGAACGGCGGATGTTTTCAAAGCCTCGCTGCGTCATTTTCGGCCTCATTGGCCCTGTACTGTTTGCCACCACTGTGGATTTGGGGTGCCATCTTACACCTCACGAGCTTCATCCCCATGTCTCTGATGGCTCCGTAGTTCATGGAAGCTAATTAGCAGAGCTAATTAAAGGAGAAAATGTTTGCAGGGCAGTTTGGTCTGAGACCAGGAGACATGTAGTCTTTCACCCTGTCTTAACCAAGTGCGACATGACTTATAATTAGCCTGTTAGCTCAAAATGCGAAAACGTATTTGATGTGTTTTTTTAACTGTCGGCAGGGTCAAACTCACATTAGTGTAGGTCGTTAAAACATAAACTCAACATAATATTACTCTATTTACTTTCTTAACAAACATTCCTGGTCTGGATTTGCTTGATATTTTGGTACCTACTGATTATGCAGCCTGATCTCAAAAGGAAACATAACTATTTTACATTTTGTCAGTTAAGTGGCTAATTCATCCGAATTCGTATGAGTTCAGTCATACGAAAATGAACAATTTTAAAAAGGAAGCGTGGCACCAAACCGTCACTGGGGGATGAGCAAATCATACTAAATTGTACAACTGAGATCATATGAATTCATACAAATTAGCCACTAAATCTAAAAGTTCCGAATTGCCGTGTGTTGGATTATCGACTGAAATTGTTTTTGGAGAAAAATGTAGGAATTTTCCTGCTGCTTGTTAAAGTTATGTGATTATTTAGTCGTCAGTTTTTCAGAATGTGTTATCTTAATATGTGGATTTTGGACACATAAATTATAACATATGCGAGAGCTTCATACAGTTGAAGTCAGAATTATTAGCCCCTTTGATTTTTCTTTTTTTTTTTTCTTTTTTTTTATATTTCCCAAATGATGTTTTACAGGCGCCACGGTGGCGTAGTGAGTAGCACGTTCGCCTCACAGCAAGAAGGTCACATGTGGTATAGGTGAATTGAGTAGGCTAAATTGTCCGTAGTGTATGAGTGGGAATGTGTGTGTATGAATGTTTCCCAGAGATGGGTTGCGGCTGGAAGGGCATCCGCTGCGTAAAAAATATGCTGGATAAGTTGGCGGTTCATTCCGCTGTGGCGACCCTGTATTAATAAAGGGACTAAGCCGACAAGAAAATGAATGAATGAATGATGTTTCACAGTATGTTTGATAATAATTTTTCTTCTAGAGCAAATCTTATTCGTTTTATTTTGGCTAAAATAAAAAGCAGTTTTTAACTTTTTAAAGATCATTTAAGGTCAAAATTATTAGTCCCTTTAAGTTTATTTTCCAATAGTCTACAGAACAAACCATCATTATACAATAACTTGCCTAATTACCCTGACCTGCCTAGTTAACCTAATTAACCTAGTTAAGCCTTTAAATGCCACTTTAAGCTGTATAGAAGTGTCTTAAAAAATATCTAGTAAAATATTATGCATTGTCATCATGGCAAAGATTAAATTAATCAGTTATTAGAAATGAGTAATTAAAACTATTATGTTTAGAAATGTGTTAAAAAAATATTCTCTCAGTTAAACAGAAACTGGGGTGAAAAATAAACAGGGGGGCTAATAATTCTGACTTCAACTGTATATATAAATATGAATTTTGAATTAATAAGATATAATAATGACTGTGGCTATTTTGAAACTCAAAATCTGATAAATTCACTATGCCTGATAACGTTAAGATAAAATAAAAAATGATTGCATGATATGTTGGTACCATATTAGTCTATACTGATATTAAATGATCTAGATGCTTCCATAGAAATTGGCCAAAAAAACTCCTGCTGCTTACAATTGTTGCTGCTCAGGGCAAGAAATACTGACACTGACACGATTTACTTTCTTAACACATATTCCTGGTTGGGATATGTGTAATATTTTTGGCACCACACCAATTATCAGCCGATATTGGTATTATATGATCCAGAAATCTGATATAGAAAATGATACGATTACCTGCTGCTAGTTACACATCTGCACAAAAAGTGAACATGAAATTAAAAAGGCTTTATTTAATGCACATTTCTGATCAGGATATGCATGATATGTTGATGGCAAACTGATTATCGGCTAAATTTACTTGGATATTTAATTGCGCATGCACATTTCCCCTAGTTTTACATTCAAAAATTGCACATTTCCCAATGAATAAGTATAAAGTGATACTTAAATTCACATGTAGCATTTAAAATGACAATAGGTCTCACTATTTAGTGTTTTTGTTTGTTTGTAAATATATTTTAGCAATTTCTCAGTTACCAACTATAATGAGTAAATCATGGTAAATCACAGTTACCCATTATTTTAAGTAAATGTATCGGTTTATCGCATACCGATATTCTAGTCACTTTGCTTTATTGCTTGATGTTTTATCATGTCACACCTGGTTAAGGCATGGTAAAGGTTCAGTTGTGAGCAAAAATAAGGAAAGGTGTGGTTTTTAAAGAATGGGGGCATGATCAGGGTCTCTCTCTAGCATGAATAGGTGGGACCCAGTTGAATGGGGCAGAGTGCCTTACTGGCAGGATAAAGAATAGTATGAAATATGCATTTTACATATAAAAAATACAAACATCTTAAGAGCTGAGCTTTTGATTCAACGGTGACAAATTTTTTTCTGATGTCGTGAAAATGTTTTGTTGGTGAAAATGTATAAAGATCACAAATACTGATCTGGCACATGAGGACATGGCGTGCCATTTACACTAATGCATTTCGTTTTAAGATGGATATGATTGGTTGCTGTTATGTCTGGTGTTCACACTACTCCAGCATCTTTGAACCGTAAAAAAAAATTGGTTCTGGTTTTAAAACGAAAACGTGTTCGCTTAAATGGCACCATACACTACCAGTTAAAAGTTTGGGATTATAAAGCTTTTATTGTTTTTAAAAGAGGAATATTCTGTTCATCAAGACTGATAAGGCTGATTTGTTTGATAAGAAATGCAGTAAAAAGTGTTATATATTATTACTCTTTGAAATAACCAATTTCTTTTCGAATGTAGCTGAAATCGTAATTATTTCCTGAGATTCAACACTGAATTTCCTGTGCCATTACTCCTGTACCAGATTATTCTTCCACTCGGGAAACATTCATTATTAGTAGTATTATTATTATGGGTGTTAAACTGTTGGACTGCTTCATTTTTTGTGTAAACTGATGTGTTTTACTTTCTGAAATATAGTCTAAAGTATTTACTTTTATTTATCAAGGACATATTAAATTGTTCATAAGTGAAAGTAGTAAAGATATTTACAGTATAATTTTAAAAAAGTATTTTTTTTCTAAGGAAGAATCCTAAAACATAAAATACCAATTAGTTTCCCCCCCAAAAAAAACTATAAAGCAGAAACAAAAAAAACAAATAATTATAAGAATAATTATTAATGATTAAACACTAATAATAAGCATACCTGTCAACCCTCCCGTTTTTTTCTGGGATTCTCCCGTATTTTACAATTCTATCCCGCTATCATCCCATAAAGGTATTTTCCCGTATTTTCAGTCTTTCTCTGAAGGGTGACAATAAACATTAAAGAGCCGATCTTCCCTATACGCAACCCATATCGCCGAACTGGGTTTTGGGTGTGTGTTTGAACAGACACATTTTGTCCTAAATGAGCACTAAACGTTAGGAAACCAATCAAATGCTTTCATTATAATGTTAGATGTGTGCAATTTTAAAGTGACACCTCTGTTATTTAATGTAATCAAACAAAAAAATCTAAATAAATGCGATTCATTCGTTGCTCTTTAATCAGAATGTGTAAGATATACAGTGAGAAAAAGATTAATGAGATTTGATAACTTGATTTATTTCTTTATAATAGCTAATTTTAATAAGCTAAACTGTTTGCTAATGTATACTATTACATTTTCTTTTGTAAATAATAATAATATTAAAAAAATATTACTGACCATTTAACTATTTATTTACAATGAAACAGCTCCATAAGAGGTTTTATCCCTTTTTATGGTGGGTGTATCCCTTATTTTCACATCCCAATGTTGACAGGTATGATAATAAGTGATCATGTGAGAGAAGCAAATCAGTATATTAGAATGATAATGCGACACTGAAGACAGTAATAAGCACAATTTAAAGTACATTCAAAAAGAAAATGGATTAAATTGCAATAATATTTCACTGTTTTACTGTATTTTTTTTAAATACATTAAAAAAAAATGTCTGGATCCCAAACTTCTGACCTGAAGTGTTTGTCAAGATTTTTGTGTTTGTTGCGGCAAACTGTTTTATTCAGACCTCCGTCATTTTGAGCTTTTCATTAAAGCGTTTCATACAGTGATAATGATCGTCAGAACACATTTCCAGTGATTGAATCTCACAGTGTGGAGGGGAAGGTCTGACGCCACGCAGCGTTTTGCCTCTTTTTGTATTCATTTAATTGTGAAATCGACTTCTGCTGCTCTGTCATTCTGAACGCAGGCTGATTACTGTGCCAATTCAGTTGTTTTTGAGGTATGTGTGGAATGTAATTCCAGATTTTCAAGCGCTTTCGTGAAGCACAGAACATCCTAAAACTGTGTCCGGAGCCGCGTTGAAAACAGTGCATATCAGTTGAAGCTTATCACATTCCTACTACTCTACACTGTGGGGGGGAAATTTGGATATAATCACACAAAAATACATTTGGAGTTTGTTTTCTTTCTTGCTTTAAACATAAACCTTGCAAATTTAGTAACCTATTTTATTGTTTTAATTATTACGATAATAGAATTTGTTAATAGTGTAACAGAGAAAACATAATTAAAGAGGTTTGATTTAATGAAATATATGTTTTAAGTGATGAAATAAAATATGTTTTATTGTTTTAAACATAAACCACGTTTATACTTAAAACAATTCAAGATAAATTTTTAAATGTTCTTATTTTAAACAAACATTTTTCACACCAATTGCATTTAAACGTAATCATTTTTAAGTTCTTGATTTAAGCATACATTGTTAACGATTTCCTGTAGAATGTACAGTAACTTACTGGCAGCTGTTCGCCAGTAAATTACTGTAAATCAATTACAGCAAAAATACCGTATTTACATTCATAGGGCCATTTATCTTGCTGTTTATGTATTTACATAGTTGTATGTATACCTTTGCTGTAAAATATACAGTAATTTTCACAATGAAACTTTAAAATACAGTAACATTCTGCATAAAGGCTGGTTTGTACTTCTGCGTCGAGTGATGGCCGTAACCTATGGCACATGTCTTGCGCAAAGCCGTGCATTTATACTTCTGTGTGCTGTTTGTGTTGCTTTGCAAGAACACTTTCGACATGCTAGCTGGCAGTGGGTTTTTGTGTTCCTCTGTAGCTACATTTTCATCCACATATTTTCATGCGCATTTTGGATATGGGCATAAAAAAACGGTTGATGGAAACGCCATGATGCGAATAAATTTTGAAAATGCGCATAAAAACATATGCACATAACTAAGATAAACATTTTAGTCGATAAGAAAAGATGCACACAAACAATGATGGAAACACTTTTACTGAACAAACTCCAGTATGTGCATTAAAAAAGGTCATGTGATTTTGTTACAAGAGATAATTGACGATAAATATGTGTGAATGGACAAACCAGCAGGCTAAGCACATTGTAAAACATCTAAAAAAGTTGTTTTGGACATTCTAAAACACCTTAACCATTTCAGCATAAGTGTTATTATATTATTATTTACCTCCAGAACTGGTGGTATTTACCTCTGTGCTCTGCGTCTCATGCCTTTAAATGCCACCATGCGTTCATTGCGTGTCACTTGTTGATTTCCAAAAATCTAATTAAATTGATTACCCTACAGAAGAAAAAAACAATTGTAGTTAATAGACATTGTTAATAGAATTGTAGTTAAAAAAACAGAGTGCAAATAAAACGCCATTCGTCTATCAATTTCTTTGCAACCGTTGGGGTCATTACATTACATTACAATTCGCTGCATTGATTTCGCATTTAAAGGAGCAGTTGCAGCATTATCAGCAAAACACTCACATTCCAGCATAAAACATGCTGTCTGCGTGAAAATGTAGCACACTTTTTATCAGATTCATTTAACAATGGAAGATCAAGTTGTTGCGTGTGCTGTGGCTTTGCTCCGCTTATCCAATGTGTCCATATGTCTGAAATACTCTGAAGCAGCAATACTGTTTTGTACAGTCACATAAAATTGCCGCTTTTTAAAGAAACAAAAAACATTAATGCACATCAGTAACTCACCCAGTAACTTTTTAAATGTTGGTCCCTGTAAGAAAACATTGTAAATAACTGGAAAACTGGCGACCGCAATATTAAAACCCTTGGGTCCAACCAAAGATCACAGTGACTGTATTCTCTGGACTTCAAAATTCTAATTGCTTGCTGCCGAACCGCGTCATAGCTTATTCCCATAAAGTTGACTTGGTTTTAACTTTCCTCAACGCCCACACCGGCGAAGATGTGCCGCGCTGCTCCTCGCCGCTTATCACCACTGGCTCCCATTAAAAAAAAAAAGAATGACTTCTGGCTACTTTGACGCTCTCGCCGCTTTCGTTGTAAATATACACAGCAATATCGCCAGATGCAGAACATCGATTTTATGGCACCAGGTTAAACTTTCTGACACCTTCATGACACTCATGTACATTAAAAATAAATACAGGCCACAACTGAACAAGGAGGATGATCTCAGAGTGGAGTTCTCCAAAATTAAACGATAAATAGACTAGACCCTATTGGTATATGTGCGTGGTTGTGTGCAAGGTTTTTATATTTATAACCTATAATTAATAACCTTTGAGGGGGTCACTGGCATTGATACTTTAGGTGTCGGGATTGAAACGTTTGGGAACGCCGGTCTTTAATGTATAAGTAGCTAAAACCTGTTTATTCAGAGGCAGAACCAGTAGATATGCAACGACTTCAAAAGTACACATGTCACACATGTACATAAGCACTCGCTCCATCGGGCTGGTGGCTCTCAGCACCGCCGACACTCGTCAAAGCTACCAAGCCAACCAATCACAGAGCTTGCACTACGTGTCGTGGGATGTGCAGGTAGATTTCTTGAGAGGTGCGTGTCAGCATCGGCGTCAGCCATGGTGAGAACTATGCGATTGCGCGAAGCCAGTTCCAAACCATACGCATGTGCTTAACACAGAAGTATAAACCAGCCTGAACTGTCCTACAGTAAAATACGGTTCATATTACAGTTAAACACTGTGTCATTTACAAACATCATTAACAGTGTATTTCAGTTTGGTTACATGTATGCTTAAATCAAAAAACTCTGATTACATTTAAACTTTCAATTAAATTTGAGTTTATTTGTACAGTGCTTTTTCACAAGAAATATTGGTTCAAAGCAGCTTCACAAAAGAAGCACATCATTGCATTAGAATCAAATTTGGCAAAGTTAAGGTTATTACACTCGCAGAAATAAAGGTACGAGAGCTGTCACTGGGTGGTACCTTTTCAAAAGGTACACATTTGTACTTAAAGGGTCCATATTGGTACCTCAAAAGTATATATTAGTACCTAAAATTTTTAAGAGGATCACTTTTGTACTTTTTAGAGACTAATATGTACTCTTGTGGTTAATTTTTAGGTACAAATTTGTGTCTTAAAAAGCCACCACCATAGTGACAGCTTGCGTACCTTTATTTCTGAAAGTGTAGATGCCATAACTTCATTAGTTACTAATAACTTTAACTAATTGACTAGTAACTAATAGCTTTTAACAGTTAAAGTTACTATATATAAACATACACTCACTGGTCACTTTATTAGGTACATCTGTCCAACTACTCATTAACGCAAATTTCTAATCAGCCAATCACATGGCAGTAACTCAATGCATTTAGACCATGTGGACATGGTCACGACGATCTGCTGCAGTTCAAACCGAGCATCAGGATGGGAAGGAAAGGTGATTTAAGTGACTTTGAGCTTGCCATGGTTGTTGATGCCAATAACACGCCATGTCATAAAGTGCAAATCATCTCCGACTGGTTTCTTGTACATCACACTGTACACAAATGGCCTCCACAGTCACCAGATCTCAACCCAATAGAGCACCTTTGGCATTCGCATCATGGATGTGCAGCTGGCAAATCTGCAGCAACTGCGTGATGCTATCATGTCAATATGGAGCAAAATCTCTGAGGAATATTTACAGTACCTTCCTCAGTCTATGCCACGAAGGTTTACAGCAGTTCTGAACGCAAAAGTGGGTCCGGCCCAATATAAATGAGGTGTACTTAATAAAGTGGCCAGTAAGTGTAGTTAACCTTTAAACCGACTTACTTTATTTTTTCTGATAAAAGCATAAACCCAATTCTATTTGGTTACATTTATGCTTAAAAAAAAAACAACTACTAATAATAATATCCAACTTTCCTTGTGCCAAATACAATTTTTTTTCCTGAAAACTAAGGATTACAGAACCTGTTTTTCCCCCCGCAGTGGAATGGTGTATATTAGTAAAGCGTGCCACAATAAACTGCTCCCTGTTGATTTTTTTGTAGCGAGCACATTATATTTGAACATAAGTCTCATCATGGGGTGCAGTGTGTGCTATTATAAACTGCTGTTTACATAGAGAGACAGACAGATAGACAGACAGCTGAAGGAAAATATGGATGCATTTCTTGCACAGCTCATAGCTTTTACTGTTTGAAGCTGTATCCTGCCTGCTGTGAAAAATAAGACAAAGAAAAAAAAAGCATTTTATATTATCGAGGAAAATATTGAATCTGTGCAAGATGGCACGTACGGTGGCCCATTCAGATCAATATTACTGTGTAGTGTTAGATGTGTATTTACCTTGTACAGCTGTACTCCTATAAATATGGTTTAATGTATTATTGATAGTTTCAAAGACTAAGTGATCAAATATTTTTATGAAATGCAACAGTACGGATATAATAAATTTTGCTAAAATCTTGTTTACCTGTATGATATTCTGATATACTGTTAAATAAACTCTTGACAAGGTCTAAAGGTCATTTTTTGGAATTTGTTTTATTAGCGTCTGATTCTTGGAGTGTTCGTGTTCAAGGATTTAAAAATGCCATTTGTGTTTTTTAAATGCTGCACATTTTTCCTTTTTAGCTTGAAATAAAAACGACTTAAAAAGGAAAATAAAGTAAATAAAAAGCTGTGTAAAATTAACTTGATCAAATTAACTTTATCATTTTATTGTGAAATAAAGATGGAGTTTTATAGTAATAGTATTTTTCTTTGCCTTTTTAGTGCACATTATAAAAGCTACATTTATTTTAAAGTGAAGTTTATTTCTAAACTAATTTCGAGAGGATCACGTGTTGATGATTGCTTGCAACTGGTCCCGCATTATTCAGCTTATGATTCACCAATCAGATGATTCCTAAGCCACTATAAATACCCTAAGTTCCATACCACAGCCATCTTCATTTTGAAGAATCCCCCCTTCCACCCCTACTCCTTCCTTCCTAGATGGGTGGCATGGTGGCCCAGTGGTTAGCACTGTTGCCTCACAGCTAGAACGTCACTGGTTCTAGTCCATACCAAGCCAGCTGACATTTCTGTGTGGAGTTTACACGTTCTCCTCGTGCTCACGTGGGTTTCCCCCTGGTTCCCCGGTTTTCTCCCACCGTCCAAAAACATGCAACTTAAGTTAATTGACTAATCCAAATCGGCACAATAGACATGCTCCTAGTAAGTAGTTATCTCTTAAGAGCAATCAATATCTGTTTAATAGCTACTACAGCAGGGGAGTTCTCAAGATCTACCCGAGCTCAAACTCTCCTCTCGCCTTGCAAATGGGAGGGAGCCCTGGGCTCGAGGATCTTATGAGCTCAGGACTCTCTCCCGGGACAGCATGCCAAACAAGCTTTATAATCAATCATCAGCTAAGTGTGAACTCTTGAATTTTAGGTTATTGTGACTTTATAATACACAGTTGAGCTTTTTCATGATTATATTCTTGCAATTCTGTTTGTATCTCACTACTGGGACTCTTTCTTCCAAATTCTGACTTTATTACTTGCAATTGCAAGCTTTTTTATTTAACCTTAAAATTGGAAGACAAACTCACAATTCTGACAGTTGTTGACATTATTTGTTCCTTGCAATTTGTTTGAATCTCAAATCAAAGATAATTTTATATGCCAAATTGACTAAGTAATTGTGACTCTCACAATTCATATATCTACTCTGAATTTTAAATCTTATTCAAATCGAATTTATATTGTATCATTTTAGAGGCTTTCTTGTAATTTTGCATTACTATATTTTAATTATACTAACAATATTTCTCACAAATTTGACTTCATTTTCTCTCAAAATTGCAGGATACTGTATATATAACCATTTTTTTCCATCAGAAAATCTAAGATAGAACTCAGTGGTAAAACTATGAGATGTAGACTCACAATTCTGAGATAAAAAGTCAAATTGGTCGAAATAACCTTTTTATTTTTGGCTGATGTCTAGCTTGTGTGGTAGCCTACAAGTATTTGAATATTCAATGACAACAAGCCTTTTCTGCGCCGTACCACAAGATGGCGTATTACGCAATATTGTTTATAGAAAAATAGTCAAAGAAGAGGTGGAGAGGAGTAAAGACTTTATGGCTAAAATAACAAAAACAACACTATAATGTCTGAAAAACATCGAAACCTTCCCCAGTGGATGGTAAAGTCAAATGATAAAGACGCGGAAAAGAAGAAAACACATGAAACCACTAAAAGGACAGCGAAGAAACGACTCAAAAGGTAGACAACTGACAGAACAATCAACTATTATGTTTTCGTAATAATAAAAATAATTTAATAATCACTTATTTTGTTATCTTACATGATTTTGTCGTTCTCAGAGTCGTAACGTATTGGATGAACGAGAGGGAGCTGTTGGAAACGGCGATCGACATTTTAAAGGATGAAACGGTAAGCACTTTTATTCTTATGAATTGCTTATGTTTTTATGTTATTTATGACACGTGATACATACCATTCTTATTTCTTAATAAACATCAGAAGTGTACTACAGACGCTGCCCTGGAGGAAGAGGAGGTGATGATGATTCCAGAGACTGATGATGAAGACTCGGCAGATTTACACTACAACACTCGCGTTTCAAATATCGCCGAGCAAGAAACTGTGCCATATGCAAACAACTGTGTGGAAGAAAGTACCTGTACAAAACCAGACTGCTATTTAAAGCCGACTTCTGATGTTTCAGAATCTCAAGAGAAGCCCGAGGAGGACGATGAGGCTCTTAAGCTTGTAAGAGAAATCTTTTTCACGTAATTCAAGCCTCGAGTTACACAAAAGGTTGGTTATTGTACTTTGAAACAATTTAATCTTCTGTTGAAGAGATATTTTAGTTATTTATTCATCCTCGTCTCGTTGCAAACATGTATTTCTAACTTCTGTGGAGCATAAAATGAGATGCTTTGAAGAATATTCTGGGTGCTTTTTTTTGGATCAAGACTGGAGTCTGGCCTTTTTTACAATCTTCAACATTCACCACAAAATTGGTCCTAATAAACCCTATTAATATTTTTCTTTTTGATACCTGACATTTTTGAGGAAACTATCTCATTTGTGAACAATGTGAGTAAATGACTTTTGTTGTTAAAAAAATATATGTACGTCTTCAATTTTAACAAAAGAACTTCTTTTCTTCAGGAAATGTAAATCTTGTTTTGATCTGTGTGGACTTTGTTTAGGCATCAACCAACTGATCCAAGGTAATATCATTTTTTTTTAAACACTCTGATAATTGTAATACACGCACTTGCACTTCTTTTGGTCCTTTGGGTAAGAAAGCAACATCAAAAACATGAGTGTTCAATTTCATGCAAGAATCAATTGTATATTTATTCATTTTTTATTTTAAAAACTAACCTTTATTGTCTTGAGGCATAATCTCAAGCATAATGTCAAGATTTATTTTGCTTGCCAGGAAACCTGATGGCGATCCTCAAAAACAGATGTCCCAGGCATGCAGGTGCATATTTTTATTTGAACTCTCATGAAACAAACAAAATACCCCAAACCAGGGGAATGTCATGGTAAAATGCACAAATGAACAAAATATGTAAGTGTAATTTGTCACCAAATTTAAAAAAATATATACATATAGGGTCTGGCAAATTCTTCTCTGATTGAATTATAACTGGGACCTTAAATGGTTACCCAAAAATTTTAATTGTCAATATTTACTTACGCTCCTGTCCTTCCAATCCCCTGAGACCTTCTTTCATCTTTAGAACACCAAATATTTTAGGGGAAACCAGAGAGCCCTATTGACAGCAATGGTTCCTGACTAGTTCAATGTTAATAAAGGTGACATGAAACATGCCTAGATGGCCTTGCATGACTCTGAAACAAGCATAGGCACAGCTGAGGCAATACTTTAAGGCGTAACCAAGTGCAACTTAAGAAGCCTTATACTGACACTAAGGAGAAGAAACCATTGATTAAAGTGGATATTTATACGTGTGTACACTGAAGTATTTGTGGAACTTGATAATATTCTGGTTGAACCACCGAAGGCATATCTGCTTAAGTCGTGACGTATAGACTACTGTTTCCGAATCCAAGTCACTACTCATTTGAATTGAGAAAATATTCATGACTACTTTTTAGTTTATATCACATATTAAAGTGATTTTATTATGAAATCATGGTGTAGACAACAGGCTCTGGACTTGCCAATATTTTAACAATTTATTTAAAAAAATCACTTTCTGGCTATCTGATATTAGGCTTATATATATATAAAGTGTGATCGGTATTTTCGAAAGTAATACTTTGCTTTGAGTCTCCCCATACCGTTTGATATGGCGCTTGAACCTGCTTGTCACACTTAACAAGCGGATAATCTTATTTCAATGAGTTTTTTTTTTTTTCTCTCTACGGAGGATGTAGGAGCACTTAGATTTCACCTAAAATATCTTCCTTTCTGTTCTGAAGAGGAACAAAGATCCTGGGGGTTTGGAAGACATGAGGGTGAGCAATTAAAATCAGAATCTTCCTTTTTGGGTGAACTAACACCCACAAATTTTAGAAAAAAAAGAAATGCTTTGGCACAAGAAAATACCCATCTACAATCATACAAAAATAATGTGGGAAATGGTTTAAATCAAGATGTTCAATATACTTTGAATTAATTAGTCCACACTGTTTACATACTGTCAAAACCAAATACAGTCATTTCCTAAAATGCAGATGCATTTTTCCTGAGGTGGAGATTTCCATTTTAGTTGTGGACAATCAAAGCCAAACGTCCCAACCTGATGCTAATACTGTCCTGACAGATTGTCACTAAAATGTTATTTCAGAAGTAACCAAATTGTCTATTCGTAAACCTGCTCCTTTTAAACAAAACCAATCAAGAATTCTAACATGTTTCTTTTGATTAATATGCTGTGTGTGTGTATGTGTCAGTCACATAGCTTTAATACCATTCACAAATCCTTTCATGGGATAGTAAAGTGAACACCCTTCAGAATTTCAGTATTTAGTATGGAAGTATATAGTTTTTGTGTAGGTATTTCTGGGGCCTGGACCATAAAGCCCGATTAGCTGGCCAGCCAGTTAAGTTTCATTTGCACCAGTTCTGGGTTTTAGGTGCCATGAAGGCAGCTCAACTGTTCTGTAGCAGTCTTCGTGTTACTTAAAACTTATTATTGGCGCAAACTAGCCAGCTAATCCAGCTTCATCGTACAGCACATGGACTCCAAAAATAAAAGATGTCTTCATGAATGTAATAAGTAGCTGAAATGCTTTGATGAGAGAGATTTTTTTTTTTCTGTAACAAATTCATTTTTAAAAAAGCCTTTCTGGGTATGTGCAGATGGCTTATCTGTGAATGTATGCTTGTTTAGCAGTTGATTGTGTCAGTGCAGATAGTTTTTTTTATATACAGTACCACAAATGACAGTCGCTGTCAGCATGATGTATTAACTGAATTCTGGGACTTACAATTGTAATTTGGATTGAAAAATGACTGAAATGATCTTTAAATGTGTTCTGGAGGAGAGTCCAGCTAGTGTTCGGCGTTCTCTGTCAGGCTGTTCATTTGGCCATCAAAAACACTCATCTGAAAACAAAACACAACAAGGTTTCAATACCAGTGTTTTGTCATTCACAAATGAAGCAAAGACAACAGCAGCAGCAAATAGTTACTTACACTTTTCGGCTTGTAAACTCCCAGTTTAAATCGACAACAAACCACATCTACGCAGAAACCAACCAGATTATGTAGCATGCCTGAAGGAGCAAATCACAGTCGTACAGTCAGTTCAAATACAATATTTTGGTTAGCATAAATCTCTCACTTCCACAGAAAAGCTTCAATTCAGACTTTTGTTAAAATTCAGTGTATATATATTTTCTCTTTACTCTTTTCTCAGAACATTTTGAAATGTAGTTTTAGGATTAGTTTCCAAGATAAAATAAAGGTACTTGTATATTTTCTATCTTGCCATTTTCAAGATTGGCACAGTTTATATTTATGTATCTTTTAAATTGATCCTGGATCTTCCATGCTGTACAGTGTTTTTTTAAGCATACAAAAGCATGTAAAACTAACCCATAATTCAGGGATCACCAATCTCGGTCCTGGAGGTCCGGTGTCCTGCAGGGTTTAGCTCCAACTTGCCTCAAAACACCTGCCTGGATGTTTCAAGTACACCTAGTGAGAGCTTGATTAGCTTGTTCAGGTGTGTTTGATTAGGGTTGGAGCTAAAATCTGCAGGACACCGGACCTCCAGGAACAAGTTTGGTGACCCCTGCCATAAGGTATGTCCAATGAAATGGATCGTTGTTTTTGTAACACAAATATTTGTGGTTTTCAAAATTAGAAACTCAAATCACTGATTTGCTCATTATGCTTCACCGATGTGTGCGATGGGTAGACACATGTACGATGTAATATAGTGTATAACATTTCACAGTAATGCCAAGCCAGTTGGTTTTCGTTGTTTTTAATCTTCTGTGTGGTAATTAAGTGGTTACTATGAGATGTGTCCACTACAAATGCACTTTACATCATACATCAGTCGTGCATAATGTGCATTTGGCTGCTCCAAGAAGTACGATGATGGATTTGTACACTTTTGGAAGCTTCTAAAGCCCCTACCCCACACCAATATATAGCATAGAAAAGCAAGGATCAAATCTAAAAGCACTCTGTGTTTGTCTGACAGCAAAAAGTCATATATACTGAGGATGGGGCTTGAGGGTGAGTAATTTATGGGGCAATTTTCATATTTGGTTGAACTATATCTTTAAAGCAACACTATGCACGTTTATGTCTCTGCTTCCCTTTATGGATAAGTGCAGTTGCCGGCGACCAGTGTCATAAAACTGTTGACTAAAGCCTGGGACACGCTAAACATATGGCAGCAGACTGCAACAAGAGTGCAGGTTCTGCATCTGCTTGAGATGATGAATCTTTCCCAGTAATCTGTTTTCTAATTCTACAAAGGGAAACCAGAACTTGTAATGTACGCCCATAAACTGTAATAAAACAGCATTAAGTAGCATTATCACAGTACTTGTCACCCACCATGGAGGGATTCGCTAGTGCAACAATGTCGGATAACCTAATAATTCTTATAGTTTGCAAATAATGCAGAAATTCATCAGAATTACAGCTGGGATTTTTGTTTTCACTTGACTTAACTTGGTTTCATCACTTCAGTTTTTGTACTTGCTCACTGATTCTTGGCTGAACGACCAATCAGAGCAATCTCTACTGCCAACGGCTGACCTGATGAGAGGTGAAGTGTTGAACACGCCAAACAAACTAGCCTGACAGATGTCCACCGACAACCCAATGCTGGTGTGTCCTGGCCTTAACCTGACAGAAACACCCTTTGGAAACATGACCGGGTAAAAAAAAAAAAAAGCTTGTGTTGCAGTACACTATGTTCAACAAATATCACAGGAACCAACAAACGTGCAACAACTTCAATCATAAGTTAAACACTAAACAGAAGTTTCCAACTGGAGCTCCTTTACAGGACTCGACACTTGTAAACACTCGCTCCATCGGGCTTGCGACTCTCAGCACCACCCACACTGGTTAATGCTACCAAGTCAACCAATAACAAGGCTTGCGATACGCACTGCGACTTGTAGATACATTTTTTGAGAGGTGCGCATCAAATTTTTGCGCACCTCAGTGATTATTTTAAGGTCAAAACGTACTTAGCGCTACTTTTTTTGTTCGTTAGTTGTTGGTTATGCTACACAATTTAAAAAAAAAGTGTAATCTTTTTTTCAAAATATTCACTTTTTTTCAGTTAAGTTTAGTTTAGTTTTTTAAATCACTTTTAAAACTTTGATCTTTATCCACAATCTTAATTTAGTCTGAAAACTTATAGTTTATAGCTCCTTTTGAAGAAGTTTCATGTCTACAACAGTTTACATCTTATCATTCAGTTTTGTTTTTTAGTTCCCCAGAACAGAATGAAGGTATTTGCAAAACTTTTCACAATTAGCTTTTCCTAGTACAAAATCTTCTATACTCCATTTACCTGTTGTAGAGAAAATGCCTCCAATGATGCCACAGAGACGCACGAGGAACTGCCAGAAGGGCATGTGCTGCTCGGTCACCTTCACCATCAGAGAGCTGATGTCATACTTCATAAAGATCCCAGAAACCCCATGACTCCCCGCTGCGTGGTTTATCACTCGCTCCTGCAGAAAAGAGAACCCAAATGTGGCATCAGGGATCATCCTTGAGCAATCATGCATGCACAACACACTTGCACATTTAAAAAGTTTGTGTAGTAAAATGTAGCAAATTGTGACAGTTTAAAGTAAAACAAGATTTACACAAAAGATGGTTATGAACATATGTACCCGCTCAGTGACTGAATACTGGTGCGTGTCTGCGTACACCTTGTACGTCTGCAGTTTTGTGGGCACAATAGTAATAAAGTACTGGAACATTTGATTATCTAGCAAAAGGGGAGTAAGAAAAAAAGTTAATCAGAAATGAAACTTTTTACTTCAATTCTCATGCTGTTAGTAAAATATTTGCAAGTAAAAAATAATGCGGCACACCTCAAAAACACATTTAAAGTAAATAAACTATACATGATAAACAAGTAATATAAAAGAATTTGACCTCAAAATAATTGCATACACTACCTGACAAAAGTCTTGTTGCCTATCCATGTTTTAGGAACAACAAACAATAAATGGACTTCTAGTTAATCATTTGGTATCAGAAGTGGCTTATATGAAGAGCAAAGGCCTCTAGATTATGATTATATTACCTAAAATAAAATATGGTCATGCCTTGATTTTAAATGATTTAATTAGGACAGTAATGTCTCACTTTACTAAGACAAAAGCTTTGTCACTTAATAGAAATAATGTGCAGTATAGAATATAAAGTTATAGTGCAGTGGGGAAAAAATAATATTGTGTATGACTCCCATACGCTTGAAGGACTGCATCCATACATCTCTGCAATGACTCAAAAAAAACTTATTAATAAAGTTAACTGGAATGGCAAAGAAAGCGTTGCAGGACTCCTAGAGTTCGTCAAGAATCTTTGGATTCATCTTTAATGCCTCCTCCCTCATCTTACCCCAGACATGCTCAATAATCCAAGGTGCTGCCAATCCTGGAGCACCTTGACCTTCTTTGCTTTTAGGAACTTTGATGTGGAGGTCGAAGTATGAGAAGGAGCGCTATCCTGCTAAAGAATTCGCCCTCTCCTGTGGTTTGTAATGTCTTGATACCTCAGCCTGTTGATGTTGCCATCCACTATGCAGATCTTTTGCATGCCCCTATACTAAAATGTAACCCCAAACCATGATTTTTCCTTCACCAAACTTGACTGATATCTGTGAGAATCTTGGGTCCATGCAGGTTACAATAGGTCTTCTGCAGTATTTGTGATGTTTGGGGTGGACTTAAACAGATGATTCATCGGGAAAATCTAAATCTTTTCCAAATGATCAACTAGAAGTTATTAATTGTTGCTCTTACAACTGGGATTGAAGACAAGGCTTTTGTCAGGAAGTGTATAATTTTATTATAATTACATAGGACTTTACCTTCTTAATTCTTAGATTTATGCTTGAAATATTTGTATAATTCAATTATCTTTCTTAAATCATATTAAGATTCTCAGACTTTTGAATCTAAATGTTATATAGCTTAGTTAATTTGCTGTTACATGTCACCTGTCATAAATAAACTATTAAAAGCAAACGTGATTTTATGAAGATATAGTTTGTAATTATACATGTTAATTAAATTAGAAAAAAAAGAGAACATTCTTATAAAATTTATCATCATCAACATAAGTTTTTATTCTGATAATGTAATGTGTAAATTAAGTTGTACTGGATCTCAGTGTTTAATGGTGTACACGTGGAGATGATAAAGTCACTTTTCCTTAAATATTTAAAAATAAATGAATAAATACTCACGATCTGCTGACACCTTTTCTGTGCCATCCAGTGGATTTAAAATGCCTGGTATTTCCTCTCCAAAAGACAGATGATCTATCCGATGGGAGAAGTTATATGCTGAAACATAAAACGTCTTTATTAGCAAAATTATGTTTTTGACGTAAAACTTCAAAAAGCCATTCAGATAACATCTGCAGCACCAAATCAGACTGTTCCAAAACACTGCTATGGCATGAACATTTGCCAAATCAGAAAGCAATAATGTAGTCTGAAATAAAAATGTTTTTCGTCTTACTCTCATGGCTGACCAGCGCTGCTAGATGAGCATGACCTCGAGGATGTGGGATGGCCCTAAAATCAATATTAGGAGATACAGATACATCAGATACATTTCAACACAGATGCATTCAGATACATTCACATTTAAAACAACATACGTAAGCTGACATAGGTTTAATCCAGTACTCTTCCTACGTAATAAAAAATGTGGTAAAATATACATTCAGAAGTCTTCAATCTTTCCAATGATATCTAGTTTGTATATTAGGATTTAAACGCAAAAAAAGTGGCAAAGCATTAATGTAAGCGTCTCATGGCAGGACAGTGACAGTTAAGTGGTTAAACACTAAAAATCCTCATATACTTCCAGCGAAATTGAACAACAAACTAGTGTTATGTCATTTCAAACAAAATCAGGCCAGATATATTCTTTGACATAAACATTAAGGATTTTCAATTTCTTCAGGTTAAACGCATGTTAAATCAACATAACTATAGTAGAAATTTAAGTTAAGCTACTAAATGAAAGGGAATTGTCAACAATTTTTCATAATTCAAACTGTGTGAATCTGCTATCTAAATTAATAGAAATAAACATGACACGGTTTCACTTCATTATTATCAAGATGGAGAGCCTGCAAATACTGTATGTACTCACTGTTATAATCAGATGCTCTCTTAACTGCGGTTTTCTCACTCTTGACCTTATTTTGATGTATTTTTCGTTTTAATTAATAATGTTTTTTTTTTTATGCCCAAATCAAGCAATACCGTAGGGGAAATATGAATTGATCATGTCACCATTTTTCTCAGAAAACATATTTCTGTTAACTTGAAATTTCCACTGGATGTTGGTAACAACCAAAGAAATCCTTATATGCAAAGAAAACTAAACAAAATAGTTTACAAATGAAGTTGTGTGTAATAAAATGAAATGTCACAGGGAACAATTATTGAACGCATGAAGATCGGACGGTGTAGAAAGGCAGAGAAAGCCCAGATAGTATGCTCTTCATCATTGTAAATGAAAATTAGCTGCTTCAATCTAACATCTACATTATAAGGGTGTTGAAGTTTTTGTATTGGTTTTTATTTTTATAGTTGTATTGATTGGGTTTTTACCAAAACCTGGATTAATTCCATTATCAACAGCTCCTTTAGAAAATTATTCCTAGGAAAAACATGACACGTTCAATATTTATTTGCCCCACTGTATATCAAGGCCATAAAAAGTCAGTCAGCTGTGTTTAAAATCAACTTTACTTTAGTTATGATATAACTGTTTATATGAAATGAGACAATGAAATGAGACATACTTGCCAACCGTGATGTGGAAATTTCCTGCTACTTTATTGACATAGAGGTGTCCATGTATCCGACAAGCGTTTAAAGGCTGATTGGGATCATCTTCCCTACACAGTAAATAGAAAGGTCTCATAACAAAAAAGGATTATTATGCAATTCTACAAACATGTTAGCGTACTGTGTAAAGACCCTTTCACACTAAAGCCAATATAGAAGTCGATGACCCAGTGAAACAAAGCATTAGATCTATATAGGAGCTATTCACACGATGCAATCTTTCATGGCATGATAAGGCAAGGTTTTTTTTCTTTGATGACCAGTGATGAAAATGGCCATACAATACATTTTTTAGAGCTTTAGATCGCCTGCCCAAAGCTCCTGCCGAGTTTGAGATTGCTGTTGAGATTTTGAAGTACCGAACAAAAGTATTAAAGAAGGGAAAAAATCATGGGTTTTCTTGCAGTCATTGAGAAGATATTTATTATTACACATTTGCTTTATATTTCATGATAACAAATTACATTTTTGGCCGTTTGTTTCACTTTTACAGCAGGTAGATGCAAGAACTCAGTTACAGGAACTAGCCACCAGGCTTGGTTCCTCTAAATTAATTTCTCCCCAGACTATTTTTTCTGGTTACATTCACAACGGCAGAAGGAATTCTGAAATGAAGCCGACCGACTGCAGCATCAAACTCTGAATTCAAGAAAAGAGCATGCTGTGGCTGAAGCTGTGTTTTCAGTATGTGTGTTTAATTGATATAGTGGACATGGAAAGTTGACCTATATGTTTATCGACCAAAACACCAGAAAGGAGGACTATAACCTACGTCAACTTTTAGAGCTCCATATGATTAGCTATATTTCCATCCAAAGATGCAAATTAACAAAGCACCGTTTCCATCAGCAACATCTTCATGATAAACTGGTGCCAAATATCAAGAAAAAAATTGGAATTTGCTGAAGTAGAAGCCAATTTGGGACTTTTTTTCTTAAATAATAAATAACTTGTGCCTCAGAAGATGGAACGCAACTAATGCATGCTAGCTTTTGGAGGCATGAGATCGTTCTTGGGAGCGCAGCCACTCAACATAGCTCTGGGAGGTATTTTAGAATGAACCACTGTGATGATGGACTTTGGCTTAGGAATTTTAGAATGACCAAAACAACATTTCAGATGTTGTGCAATGTGGCAACAGGTAAACGCAGCAAACATTAGCTTACTGTATTGTAGGCTTTATGTCTTGTAACACTTTAACACACTGTGGCATACATTTGCCAAATCAGAAAGCACGTACATCAATGTGGTTACCATTGTGCTCGGTTAGACACTGCTTTGAAGTAGATGTTCTTAGAACTAACTTCATTCCCAGTCACTGCTATGAACACACAGAAAACGGGTACTTCTGCCAGTAGTGCTAGAAACTGCGAGTTGTCAGTGTACATGTACTACAGAACAAAATGAAGCTTTATAAACTAGTTTCGAGAGGAGCATGTGATGTGATTGATCGTGGCTGGTCTCTCATTTACAATCATCGATAAACCAATCAGAAGAGCCCAAGCCTACAATACATAGTGAATTTCACCTTACTTTTCTTATCTTCGTTATTGAATAATTCCCCATCCACCCCTTTTCCTCCTTTACCAGGGGGACCTCTTGAGACCTACCTGACCTCAGACCCCCTTTCATGCAAAATGACCAGGCGGAAGCCCTGGGCTCAATTATCTCTGAGCTCAGGGTTCTCTCCCAGGACAGCATCCCAAACCTGCAATTAGTAACAAGCAATAGCTAATGCCGAATTCAGATTGCATGATTTTAACCCCAATTTTGACCTGCCGACAGGTTTTGAGAAATCACAGACAAAAGCCTGAAATCACAGGCAAATCAGTGCTCGTGCATAAAAGTGACAATCACACAGTGTGAAATATCAAATACGTGATTTGTGAGAATCGCCGATGCCCGTGAGATATTTGGCGTGCTAAATATCTGGAGCTGTCATCGATTTAAATCATGCCATGTGAAATGAGTTTTGACTGAAAATAACATTGGCGATCACCTACAGCCAATAAGAGAGCAGCATCCACTAGTGTGGCTACCTGCAGGCCAGCAGGAGGTTGGGGGAGAAGTTAAAAGCACCCAAGAAATGGAAGAAAAACTAGCAGAACTTTGGCAGGAGCACCCGTGTCTGTTTGAAGTGTCATCTGAGCAAAACCACAACCAGGTCGGAAAAAAAAAAAAAGTTGAGCAGAAATTACTAATTCCCTTCAAACCCAGGTGAGCAAATATGTACATTTTCTACCCGATTAAAGGCTTCTTTCTCGTTATTTAGTTAATAACAAAAGATATACGTTTCTTGGTTGTGAGACGTAGTTTGGACAAAGTTGTTGGCGATTCTTCCTATTTTAAAGTCATACAGTGTGAAACCCCCTGTCATCGATCCATCTTGCCGAGTAAACAGTGACAAAACGCTAGCCCAGACAGTCATGCAGTGTGAAAACATCTGTGACACGAATACTTTGAAAATCATGCAGTCTGAACTTGGCATAAGTGTGAACTCTCAGGGGATTGGAATGACATGAGGGTGAGTAATTAATAATGGTATTTAAAGTATTTGTGTAAACCAACCATTTAACTCAAAATAACAAACCTACAAGATACATACACAAGAAATAAATGCATCTTTAGTCAGCGTCAACTGTCATGCAGAAATGAACTTTCAGCCAAAGGTTATCAGCCGTTTCACATTTGTTGTGACTGCACCATTCTTCTGTGTTTGGCTTTGCTTTATCACTTCACATTCAGTGTGAAAGGGCCTTAATACATACTCTTAGTTATCTGACCTTGGTGGGAGAGCAGTGGGGGAACCTTTCATGACATTCTTGAACAGAACATCTTGGAGTGAATGTTCCTCACGCAGACGACTCTGAATGAGCAAAAGTGTCCTGACAAACAAAAAAAAGATAGTTTTTATATTTACTTATAAATATTATATCTTTTGGCTGAAAAATACATGATATTACAATTGTCTCGTGGGAGCTATATTTCCATCTAACACTGCACATATATTTATGCAAAAATACTGCATAAAATATGCATGGAATATGGTTTTGATGCATTTTTAATGGTAATCTTTTAATGCATTTTAGAATTTCCAACTAGTGTTTATTTATGCAATATCCCAAATTTGCATGATGAAAACTAGCGTTACAGGTGCAAGCTTGAAACCATAAACACATCTAAAATGAATGAAATGTAATTCACCTGTGCCACAGTCTCTGCTGAGGAGAAAGGTCGAAAACAACCTGCAAAATAGTCATAAAACATGTTATGGCAACTACTAAAATATCCTTGCAAAATAAGCAACATTCAGACACTCACAGGTTCATACACCAGGCCATCAGATGCCACCATAGTTTCAGCAAGATCCAAAACATCTGCTCCAACAACTGAAAACAATTTAATTTACAAAGGGTTTGATGAATTTATGTTAGCGACAAATCATACAGCACATTAATAAAAGAAGATTTACTTACATTGGCACCTCATGGCAACTGTGATATCAATATTAATCCGTAGTTTGCTGCAAGATGAATAAAGTAAGAAAGTGTTTTATTTCAGCTCTATTATATACAGATAAAAAAATAACAAATGACTATTAATGTGTTACCTAGTAAAATCCTTATCTACTTCATATTCGTACATCATCCATGTGTCCCGATACACAAAGAACTCAAAGAAGGCCAAGAGTGCCATGGCTGTGAAGGCCAACAATGACACTAAGAAAGAGAAAAACATATACACTTTTCATTTTCTTATAAGGCTTCAGTTCTGTACAACTGATGTAATATTTAAGATAAATCAGAAAAGAAAAAGAACATAAAAGAAATAAACTAAAAGTGAAATATTATAAAATACATGTATAAAAATTATTTAGCTTTTAAATTGTAGGTTATTTTGATGTACTAATATATATATATATATATATATATATATATATATATATATATATATATATATCAGAGTTTTTCCTTGCTTAAAATGAGGTAGTATACTGGCTTGAAAAACACATTTTGCGTTATTCTTTTAATCTTAACAAGCTACTTCTAAATCTAAATAAGTAACACCTTATCTTATTTTAAAAAATCTAACATTAAATCTAAATGCGTCACATTAAATGTGACTGCCTGTCTAATTTTTATCAAAAGTTGGAGGCGATACAAGGTGGTCACCTCCATCAAATTTTGTAATTTTTAAGGCAGAAAAAAACGTTATCGTTCAATCACAAAATCGTTCATAAATAATTCTGTCATGATAAACATTATACAATATATTTCATAAAATACTTCATTATACAATATATTTCATTATACAATATATTTCAAAATATTATACAATATATTTTCATTGCCTATTGAGTCCCCTCAAGAACTGCAAACAAGAGATGTGTTTTCAAGTATAAAAAATACAAATGAAAAAACACACATTGACAAATAAATTAAATATACATGTATACAGTGTTAGGTATGTTACTCCAAAAATTAAATTACTAATAACAATCATTAAAATTGTGTTTAAATAATATTTTCTAATTACTTTATCTGAGAAGAAACTTAATTACTCAATGAGTAATTTAATTAATTGACTCAAAACTACTAACAATTCATATAAATTTCAATGCAAAGGCAACTGAAAAAAAAATATTTTAATTCCATTAATTTTAGCCTAAACAGGACCTTTTAGTTTTACTTTAAAAATATCTGCTACATATGTTTAACACTTAAAAATGTTAAACATATGTAGCAGATAAAATTTAAAAAATGATGACACCATATTTCATACAAACCATACTGACAGATTTTCATTTGCCTTGAATAAAACATGTTTAGTTGAAAAAAAAGTATTCTGCTAAATATATTTGTATAACTAAAAAAAAATGACAATAACTCTGCTTCTCACCAGTTCCTCCACTGGCTGTTGTCTCCACATAACTCTCAGGAACCTTTGGAAAAGCATCCAGCTCTCTCACAAAGTTCAGGGCTTTCTTTTTGTTCAGCCTCCTCATCATCACACCGGTTTATTCTTTTCTTCCTCATGAATTTAGGCTGAAATCACAAATTAGCATCTGTTTAACAATTTATACATCAAACTGAACTGTACAAGTTTGTAGCCTACAACGACACGTGAAGCCTTTAAATATATGCGTTAGGATAAAGACCTGTTTTAATTGTAAAACGCTTCTGAGGTAGATTTATTTCAACAGTTTGTCTGTGAATGCTGTTACTGACATGCTTACTGATAGCCACGGCTAGCCGTGCACTTGTCTGTCGAGCCGTTTTCTTCGTTTTCTACTTACCTTGAAACGCTATTTTAAGCACTCCATTGTTTTTTCTTCAATTTTCAAACAATCAAGTTTCTTTTACTTTGAGCATTTAATAAAATAACGGGCAGAAAGGCAGAAGACCGGAGAAGAGGGTCGCTGATGTGTTGTATTTGCGCTTCCGGTGCGGTGGATTCTGGGAAATGTAGTCATTTGACTCAATAACTCCAAAATACGTCGGAACGTTGGTGGATATTTCCTTCGTGAACTTGTGTTTTGAGTAGTAAGAAAACGACTAAGGAAACTGTATAATATTCAAAGTTTCTAGCATAAATGAATCAAAATCTAATACAAACAGAGTACTAACATGTTTATAACACTCTTATGAAGAGAGAGAGGGTTGTTTACGAAATCAACCTTTGAAATGAAAATTACATAAATTAGCAAATTTATAATATTAAATTTAATCGGTACCAAGTTTTTGGTTTCTTAAATGTCATTTGTATAACCAAATAGGTACCACAGTTAAACTTCGGGTACAAGTGTTAATAAACAATAGTTAATTTTGGTACATATTTACATAATTATTTGTAGTAAAACTATGGTTAATTTTCAGTTTTTTTTAGCAAGGTTCATAAATATTGCCAGCATGCTTCAAGAAAGTTTAATATGCTGCTATAATGTTAACATTTTACACATTTATAACATGTTTACATAGAATTGTACTGCCGCATTGCTAACCTTTTAGCATTTTTAATAGTGTTTTAGGAAAAAACACATATCCACTTAATATATATATATATAAACATATGCTGGATAAGTTGGTGGTTCATTACTCTGTGGCGACCACAGATGAATAAAGGGATTAAGCCAAAGGAAAAATGAATGAATTCTCAAATATAAATATTGTTCAAATTTTCCTGCAAAAAAGTATCATGATTTCCACAAATCTTAAGCAGCGATACTGTTTTCAACATTGAAAAGAACTAAGCTTAATACACCAAATCAGCCTACACTTTAGCCTGGAGAAATGCCAACTTTCCATCATAAAAATAAAGTATGCTACAAAATGTAACGATTAAAAATATATAGTTTTTACAGTATTGCTGATCAAATCAATTCAGGCAGGGTGAAGATGAAAAACCTTTCAATAGCAAAAGAATTAATATTTTAAAAGATATATTTTATTCTTAAAAGAATAGTAAAAGTTAACATTAAACCCACACTTTAATTTCATGACATATTTATTGCCATAAAAATAATACAAAATAACAGCTAACCTATTCTGAACACAATACCAGGTAAACACGACCATATTTAAATGCGTCTCGATCTTTGGATTTGTATTAAATTTGTTTATTTCCCAAATTTTTGTATTAATTTTAACACAATTACAGCAGCAGCCATTTTAATATAGGAAAAGCTATAACATAAACCATCAATTTACATAACACTAGTAACACTAAAAACATGTTTCGCATAGTAACTGTCAAGCTTGCATTAGCACACTTTTATAAGTGCATCTGGATTTAATAAACCTAAACGTCTGCTGAATCCGGACCCTCGTCCCGTAACACTGGTTGTTCTTGGCTGTCAGAAGTTGGCGTGTCGGTGTGTTCTTGCGACGGGTCTTCAGAACAGCAGCTGATGGTGGGTGAAATGACGTCAGGGCTCGTGTCACATGACTCTGTGCTCTGTTCAGACGTCGCGGTGGTCGTGATGGTGGTGGCCACGCTGGCAGGAATGGGGTCAAACTCATCATCATCATCATCATCCTCCAGGTTGGAACTTTCACTGACGTCTGTGGAAAACAAAGTGGCTTGAGTACACTGTACAAATGATCCATAAATCAGCAGTTTTCCATATTTTGTGATTCATGATTTTATATTTTCCTGTTTATTTATGCTTTTGAGTTACATTATAAATTATATTTAACCTTAAAAAGTTCAAAAAAGTGACCTTTTTAGTGACATTTTTAATAGTTTAAAAGGATAAATTATCTGGGTTGTTGTATATTAGGCTACAAAAATCTTGGAATAAACTGCCAGTATGTTTTCTGTTATTTCTGAGACTCATTTCTCGATATATTATTTCACGATATATTAAATGTCAATAAAAGTCACTTTGTTAAACTGTAGAGTTGAATTTTCAACATAAATGCATTTCTATGAAGAAAACGAGTGAGAAAGGATTAGAACCTGCAAAGCTGAAAAACATTTTGATACACAAAATACTGTAGATAGTTAAAAGTTCATATTTATCAGTGTTAATAATAGTGCATCATCGCAATCAAAACAATAATACATAATTACTTACTGTTAAAAGCCTCTGGATATTGTTTTGCAACCTTGCCTTTTAAAGTCCTGGGAAAACACAAAATATATTAGACCTTATGCAGCATAAAATAATCACTATCATGCATTTTTACAATATACATTACAAAACTGTAATTGAGTGTAAAATATCATGCATGTTTAGAACAATAATAATGTGATGCCATATTAAAAGTTTGTATTGTAAGGATCACGGTGGAGCAAAAAAATACTAATTAATTTTAACTTTAAATCTTTACAATTTCCCTTTTGTCAGCAATACTCTTTTAATAAAATCTTAAAATATTGTAAAAACTTAGTATGATCGCTTTTTATTTGTTTATTTGTACAGGTCAAATTAAGTAAGTGGTTTCTTTTCACACTTAAATAGCATTACACTGAATTACAATGTAATATCGCTAAACTAATTTGATGAGGGGCCTCACAGTGGCGCAGTGGGTAGCACAATCGCCTCACAGCAAGAAGGTCGCTGGTTTGAGCCTCGGCTGGGTCAGTTGGCATTTCTGTGTGGAGTTTGCATGTTCTCGTGGGTTTCCTCCAGGTGCTCTGGTTTCCCCCTACAAGTCCAAAGATGTGATATAGGTTAATTGGCTAAGCTAAATTGTCCCTTGTGTATGTGTGTGAATGAGTGTGTATGGATGTTTCCCAGTGATGAGTTGCAGCTGGAAGGGCATCTGCTGCGTAAAACACATGCCAGATTAATAAAGGGACTAAGCCGACAAGAAAATGAATGAATAATTTGATGAGTTTAATTTGCGAAAAGTGACTACTTGCATGTAATTGCATACCACATCAAATTCAAAATTCTCCTCCTTGTTTTTAGATCCTTAAATGGCCTAGCTCCCACTCATCTTTGCAACATGCTAGTCCCCTGCATCACTACTCGCTCATTATGTTTCTCTGACTCTTCTTGTTGTCCCTCGGTACTGCCTCTCTTCAATGGGGGGCAGATCATTCAGTGTCACTCCACTCAAACTTTAGAACTCTCTACCACGTTCACTCCATTCTGTTAATAATATCTCAGAATTTAAATCTTTACTTAAAACACACTTGTTTTCTGAATGTTACACTTCTGATTCGATAAACTGCCCACTTCATTTGATCAACCTGTACTCTGCATATTTGTCTCCTATAGGTCTTGTTTTGTATTTCCAGTTCGTTATACTTGACTTCTTGTATGTTTGTGAACCTAATGTTGTCTCTGCTTGATTACTGTTTATTTTAATGTCTGTTCGTACTATCTCTTTTTACATTCTTTGTAAAGTGTTCTTGAGCTCTGGAAAGGTGCTATAAAAATAAAAAGTCATTATTATATTGTCATTATAAGTAGTAATATGACAAACTAGCAAAATCTGATAATACACTCATTCCTGAACATCACTGAATACAATCTTAATTTGCGAATATACCACCTTATTCTTCTGAAGATGCTGTCCAAGTCTTTCTTCATCTCTATCAAAGTCCTGGTGTGCATCAGAAAGTGTTCATTCATCTGCTGTAAGCGCACATTGGACAGGCCATTGAAGTTGATCAGCATCTCATTGGTCTTCTCAAAGCGGTCCAGCCTGTAGGACATACAGCAAAAACAGCTTTTAAACAGCGTCCTGTCTAGATAGTTCACTAGAATTCAGGTAAAGTTGGTTTTATATTCAACTTGTGACATGCTACCTTTATTGTTTACCACGGTACTTTGAATATTCGGTCTAAAATCACATGTAAGCATGACTTGAAAACAACATTAGCACTATTTATTTGACTGTGAACAATGTTGTACTTTGATAGTCTTATTTCACTACTTAGAATGTGTTAACTATACTATTAAGAGGAAAGTCCGAATGTTTGAATATGAAACCAATTTTACCGCAATTTCAATAGATAGAGTTACTCACATGTGTCTCTGGGCTTGAATGATGGCGTTCACGTCCTCAGAGTTCACCATACTAAGCATCCTGTTACAGAATATTCCCGAAGCTGTGGGCTCCATTATGACGCTTTGCGAGGTAAAACACAAGGTATATTGAGTTATGGTTATAATAAACTGACAGAGACGAGTATAGTCGCTTACGTGCTAATAATACTGGCTTTCTGACTAGTTTTCGACTCTGCTTTTGTTTCTAAAACGTCGCAGTCTGATGCCAGAGGTTTTGAACGTACGCAGGCTTTTATTTTATTCCTTAAACGATCATAAATTTACCGCACTGAAATGCAGGCAGACATTTTTGTTGTGGTGCTGTCATATGATCAGAGAGAGAGAGAGTGACGTATTTAGGAGGCGGGATCAAGAATGTTTTCTTAGAGTTGATTGGATGTTGAGATGGGGCTTTAAAATAATGTTATTTTTTTTCAAGCAAATTATTAAATAATTATGAGAGTAGAAATAAAATAATAATAATAAACGAATAATACATTTTGAAGAAATATTTTTTATTGATTGATTTTATAGCGTTTGAATTATGTAAAGACTATACACTGCAGGGGTTGCGGCAGGAAGAGCAAAACATATGCCAGAGTAATTGGTGGTTCATTCTGCTGTGGTGAATAAGCAAAGTGAGTGAGAAACTTGTTTAAATATCAATTTACAACAACTTAATTTCTAAATGTACAGTTGTTAGCGCTATCGCCTCACAGCAAGAAACCTCGGCTGAATCAGTTGTTAGTTGTCAGTGTGGAGTTTGCATGTTCACCCTGCTCGCGTGGACTTACTCTGGTTTCCTTAGGTGCTCTGGTTTTCTCCACAGGTCCAAAGACATGTGGTATAGAATCTATAGTGGTGTGGTCCTTGCTTTACACACGTAAACTCTGTATGCTTACTTTTTTCCATTATTGGGTATTACGGTTTCGATTTTGCTTTACTTAATTCAAAATTGACTACGAATATAAACCACATTACAGTGCGTATTCACTATATTATACATTCATGCACATGATTAAACAGAGTGATCAGAGTAAAACGTGTTGTATCTCATTATTTTTTCCTATGACATATTGTGATCGTGAAATATGTAAAATAGCCTGTATATTTTATGTTCACCCAAAAAAATGAAAATTGGCATCATTTACTCAACCATTATTTACTCAACCTTTACTTGTTTCAAACCGGTTGGTCTTTTTTTCCTTCTGTTGAACACAAAAGAAGATATTTTGAAGAAAGCTGGAAACCTGTAACCATTGACTTACATTGTTGACATAGTGTTTCTTTTTTTTCCTTTCGTGGAAGTTAATAGTTACAGGTAGCTGATGTCTATATATATATATATGTCTATATTATGTCTATATATGTATATATGTCTATATTATATAAATATATATAATTATATATATAATATATATAATATAGACATATATACATATATAGACATAATATAGACATATATATATATATAGACATCAGCTACCTGTAACTATTAACTTCCACGAAAGGAAAAAAAAGAAACACTATGTCAACAATGTAAGTCAATGGTTACAGGTTTCCAGCTTTCTTCAAAATATCTT
>CAIGQQ010004470.1:3788463-3812293 GCA_903798035.1 Danio albolineatus
AAGTTTGTTTTGAAAAGCTGTTTTGAACTCCTGAGTGAACTCCAGACACATTTTGTTTAAGTATTTTGAAGCCTTTAAAAACGTTGGTATTTAGCAGCTTAATGATATCTGACCACTTGTAGTTAGATTACCATGGCTGCATTTACACTGCAGATCTTGATGGTCAAGTATGTGTTTTTTTTTAATGATCCACTTGCATCATTTTTTAAAAGTGATTTGTATCTGATGTCTGCATTTACATTGCACACGCAAAGATGCAATGATCTGGAAAAAAAGAGCAGGCTCTGACTGACAACTGTGAATAATGAAAGCACTTTGTTCTCCATCCCTTTATTAAGACTGTTCTCAGGGTTTATTAAAATGTTTTTGTTTGACAAGTTGGTTTGCTATAGTTTATGATAGGGCTGTGCAATATGGATAAAATAATCATATTGCCATTTTTGGAACGAATATTGCGATTGTGATTTTATTTGCGATTTTTGGCAACCGTTTTTGCTTTTTCAAACAACCTACATACACGCATTCTAAATCTATTCAGTGCACAAGAAGTACATAATAAAACATTTCACAATGAAATAACATAGTATTAAGTTTAATAAATAAAACTGTAGTAAAAGTGTCTTTTAAAACAGACAACCTAAAATAAATGAAGATTAACTAACCTCAACTCTAGTTAAAAACATACTGTACACAGTAGCACTAACTGCTTGATAAACAAAACTGTAATAAATTGTGTTAAAAACAGACAACATGAAAAAATAAAGATCAACTAACCTTAATTCCAGTCATAACAATAAATAAATAACTAACGTAAATCAAAACCACCTAATCGGTTCTCCCGCTCAACTTCGTCGTGTGTGGAGTGAGCCCTGATTGGTTAACATATTAAAATCATGCGCACAAGAACATGAACAAAAATCAAAATAACTTAAGAGATAAAATTGCTGCCTTGCGCGGTATAGAAATTACATGTGCCTAAATCACGTTTTTTTTTTTTTTTTGCGATTGCGATTATTTGCACAGCCCTAGTTTATGACAGAAAACGTCTCATTTGACCATTTTTTAATCTTGGTTTTTTTTTTAAACCAGTAGCCATTTTAATGCCATGTCAATGTGTTAGTTTATATTGATTTCACAGTCGATGTTTCGCTCGCCCTCTCTTTTGTTAAAATGCTTAAATGCATTAACTTGTGCTAAGGTTTGGCAATCATTCAGATCACTGTTCTGAAATAAAAGCATGAGAGATTACATCATTTGATGCCATTTTTAATGACGTGCAATTTGTATTGACAGGAAAAAATCTAATCCAACTGCTAACACTGCAGACATGAGGGCATGTATCCGATTCATATCAGATACATTTCTACACATGAACAAGGCCTGAATCTGATCGGAAGAAATCTGAATCTATGCGTTTTTTTTTCTTTTCTTTTTTTTCTTCCCCTTCTCTGTTTACACGTACATGGGCCATATCTGATCTGTGCCACATGGGAGCAAAAAATTGAGAATTGAGTCACTTGAACCATGCAGTGTAAATGGAGCCCGTGTGTTGTTTTTGTCTCTTAAAGTTCTGTTTCCATCAAGACACTTCTTAATTTAAAAAGACCGTTATCATAGTTTTGTATCTCGCATATGTTCCTAACACACCCACCTGAAGGTTTTGTTAAGGTGGGCTAGGAAGTCTTGGAAACTTCCACTCTGAATTGCAAAAACACATCTACTTTGAACCCACCCACCCACCCTGCTTAAATATCTTCCATTTTTGGGTTAACTTTGAACATAGAAACACTCTGGTATATTAAGTCATCACTCACTCACTCACCCTGGCTTTGTGCTAATATGTTGTATGCGCTTCTTTCTTTTGTAACTTCAAGAAGATGCCCTTCTTGTGCTCCACCTTATAATGGCAATGAACAGCAACCATCATTAAGCTTTAATGTCCCTAGGAAATCAAAACCAATCATATGATTTTGTTCATCTGTCCGTGTCATTAAGAAAAAAATTGTTTGCCTTTCTAATCTTTAATTGAAATTTGAAAATGCACTTTTTTTTTCTTCTTTTTTTTTGTAAAATTGTTAAATTAGGTATATCTTAGGAATTTGGCATGGCTAATATATTTAACCACACAGCTCCAACAGTCAGTTTTGGTGAGGAGGTGTCTGTTAGGTTGTAATAACTCTCTTGAAACCTTTTTCCTGATCTTTCTGAATGAAGCTCGCAGTAGAAATAACAAGCCAAGCCCACTGTTTTCTCTTAAAATATTCTGTTTCTCTAGCAACTGCGTCACAATACGAAAAGAAAAAATGGTCGCAGCTTCCGGTTCAAGGGGACTTTAACAACAACAACAACAAAAAAAGGCTAAAATAATCTCATCTCGCATCTAGGCATGGGCCAGTATAAGATTCTAACGGTATGATAACCTTGGATAAAAATATCACGGTTTCACTGTAAACTTTTTTTTTCTGCTTTGAACACAGTGGTTGCATGCGAAATCGCATACTTCCATACTTTATAATACATTAAAAACAGTATGCGAGCCGAGTAGTATGTCCGAATTCATAGAATTCGAAAAACTGTATGCAAGAACTACCTGGATGGCCTACTATTTCCAGGGAGATTCTGAAGTGCGCATCAATGGAATCTCATCATGCACCGCGAAAGAATTCAGGAATGGGAATGAAGCGGGTATGTCACGTGATGATGACAAAATGGCATCTGTTGTACGTCCGAGCTCTTTCATACTACTCACATTCGTACTGGATAGAACATACTTTTCTGTCAGTCAAATAGTAAATTCAAATGCAGTACCTTCTCAGTAGTAGGTGATTTTGGACAGAGCTAATATATTTCATTTTGAAAAACATTTAAAATATTTTGGAGCAGTAAACATGTCAGGCTATATAATTCAAATAAATCATTGATTTCTGCTGTCTTCATTAGTTTCTAAAACACAGATTCCTTTACAATTTAAAACAGGACCTTTGGATATCTTTTCTGCTAGACATGCTGTTGTCCTTAAAAGTTTTTATTTATTTATTTTTTTATTTATTTAAATCTTACACATACTTTAGGAATGGTATAACAGAAAATTTTGGTGGTTTGGAATTTTGGTGGTTTGGAATTTTGGAAAGTACTGAACTACTGAAACGGATTTAATACTTTACATAAAAAGCTTTTTTTTTAATGAAAGCAACTTAAAGACGCCTCATATGTGCAGAGGGTTGCTGAATAACTACTGAGAGATTTCAGCTGCTGTCTGGGCTTTCACTGCCTTTCTACACATCCCTTTCTTAATGTGTTCAATACATTTTCCCCGAGTCATTTTATTTTATTACAAATAACTCCATTTGTAAACTAAATAGATTTGTTTTGCATATATGGATTTCTTTGGTTGTTACCAACATCCGGTGAAAATTTCAAGTTAACAGCACCTTTATAAATATGTTTTCTGAGGAAAATGATGACGTGTTCAATTCTTATTTTGCCCGCTGTATGAGGAGATAAAGAAAGTTGTGTCTAAGTATTTTCATTCTTTTTACTGACGCATCTTGAAGCATCATGTCCTATGTTTAGTTTTAGTGGTTTTTAGAATGTGTTTTGTGTTCCCATGTCACTCAAAATGCACCAAAGTTAGTTTGGAAGTGGACTTTTGGAAGTGATCTTTTCATTGTTCCCACACCAAACCTCTGAGATGTGAAAAAGCTCTTAATTAAATTTTTTTGGGGTCAACTAACCCTTTAAAAGGGGTCGTATGATGCAATTTTATATGAGCATTAATAATTATACGATTTAAAAGTGTTTTTAAAACCTTAACCCTTATGTGCTGTTTGAGATATTTTCATCCACTCTAGGGTGATTTTGAGTCTTAATTTGGCCACAACGTCCCCTGTGTTTCAGCAAAAAAAAATATTTTTGGTGACATCTTATTTTGACACATTTTTTTGGAAAAGGCTTTGAACATTTTTGAAAATTCAACAATAAACTGGGTAAATTTACTACTCTTTCATTGTTCATGGCTGTTTCTGGCCCATTGCCCTCTATTATAGTGACATATGTTTTATTGCAAAGCCGTGACACAATATAATCAGGCATGATTGTTGCTGGTTTTCCCTGTTGAAGGCAAATAAATTTGCTCATGAGTTGCTCATCAGTTGCAGTGCAAAAAACATTAATTTGGCTTAAAATTTTATGTAGTATTGTGTGTGTGCGTGTGCGTGTGTGTACGCGTGCGTGAGAGAGACCTTTAAGCAATTACCTCTGTGTTTGAAAAAAATTAAAAATAGCGGCTCAGTCTCAGAACATCGTAAAAATAGTAAGTGTATTTATGCATGCACACTTTAATCTGTTGTTTGACTCCATAGAACTCCATATAAAGGTCGGAAACTTGTTTGCCAAGGCCTATCTAAAGGACTGATGATCGACAGTAAAAATTAAAGTTTTTTTCTAATCCACCAACAGTCAGGAATGTATGATTTTTTTGGTGTCATGGATTTGCAATCAAAAAATGTCGTTATAATGAAAGTCAATGGTGCAAAAACAACCACAAACATAACGAAAGAATTAAACAATGTAAACATTACGTTACCCCAAATACACAAAATAATGTTCATTTTAGCAACATCATATGACCCCTTTAAACTATTGGTCTGATCACCCACTCATTCAAAACAAATGTCGTTTCACCCCCAGACTTGCCCGAGACGCCAGTTGACCTGGTCATAAACTGCTTGGACTCCCACGAAAACGGATTCCTGAGAGACCAGCCCTGGTACAAGACCGCTGCTGACTGGGCCAACCAAAACCGAGCCCCTGTCCTGAGCATTGACCCTCCAGTAAGCGGACAAGCACATGCAGTGGAAGCCAAATGGTCACTTTCCCTGGGCCTCCCCCTTTCCCTGTCCGAAGGCGCCGGCCGAGTCTACCTATGTGACATCGGCATCCCCCGACAGGTGTTCCAGGAAGTTGGAATCAAATATCACTCCCCCTTCGGATGTAAATTCGTCATCCCCCTGCACTCCGAATAAGCCGTTTACTTTCACGGCTCACTGAACCTGCCTTAAAGATTTTAAGAATGAACCCATGCTGGTTTGAATGTTTGCCGCAGAACTGGAACTTCTGTCTTTTTTTTCTATACTTTTGTGATGATTCCCATTAAAGGGAAGCGATTGGAAAATACCAGCTCTTGTGACAAATCTGATGAGTTAAAAGCAGAACTGACAGTAGTATTCTCTCCATCTGCTTACATTAATGACCGTTTTAATACACAATACCGATCTTTTTAGATGACACAACTTTCATAACCCATTAATCACACTGCAAACACCTGGCTCAATTTGGTCTTACAGCATGTTTGAATCTTACTTTCAGTATCGCTAATAGAAGAATCTGCTTTTAGTTTACAGTCTGATTTAAATCTACATTTGTTTTCATAGAAATATGTGCATTAGATGAGGGGTTGCCTTTTCCCCTTCTATTTTTATTTTTTCATTTTGTGCCAGATTGATCAATGTCATTGTCACCTCAACTGAGATTGAGGCAGTAAGTTTATTCATACAAAGCGTTGTTTGCTTTGTTGACCAAGCCTGGTGTGCTGTAAATATGACACATTGACTGGCTTCTTATCAGTGATAAAATGTCGCACACTTGAATGGGAAGCGGGAAGCGTACTGAAAACTTAGTTTGGTTGACGTTGGACCAGTACTGAGCATTTTAAGCAGTCATTGGCCAAAACCACCAGTTTTCCTATTCTAATTATTATTGCTATGCTTCACCTCATTTATGTTTGTTTCCATTTTCGGTGGTCAGAAAAAAAGCACCTACGAAATCCAGTTTTAGGGTTTCAGATTGAGTCAGCATACTGAAAACTTAGTTTGGTTGACATTGGACCAGTACTGAGCATTTTAAGCAGTCATTGGCCAATACCACCAGTTTTCCTATTCTAATTATTATCGCTACGCTTCACCTCATTTACGTTTGTTTTCGGTGGCCAGAAAAATTTCTTACGAAATCCAGTTTTAGGGTTTCAGATTTAAGTCAGAGTTGCTTGTTTGGTTATGCCAAACGAGGACCTTTTATTAGGAAAGATGCTTCATGTGTTGCAGTGAGTCTGCTAGCTGAAATTGATAATCGTAATGTTGTGCGCACAAACCCATAAGTCAGTGAGCCCAAGTACTTTTGGGTAACATTTGAAGAGTTTTTCAGGGAGCACTGATAAAGGCAAATTTATTTGAACACGCCTTCAAACTTAATATGAGAGAGGCACTTACAAGACAAATAATCAGCTATAAAAGATCGATCTGATAGTAATAAACTTTGAAATGTTTTACAGCTGACACCAGGAAATAATGTAGTGCTTTCATCAGATTCATTTGCTTCTTTTTTTCTAAATACCGTTTTGTTAAACTTTGTGACGTCTTTCAAACTTCAATTTTTTTTTTCTGCTGTATGACTGTTTTATCTTTGTCATGTTCTCTTGGTCATTATATGTTTATTTCTTACACTTTACAAAAAGCAAACATTGGTTAAGCTATGTACAATCTAGGGGTGACGTCACTAAAGTTGACCACCTCAGATGTCTAAAAGTTCTTGTCATAAGTGTCTAGAGAAACTAGGAACCAACAGACCTTATACATCAGCTATTCTTAGTGATGTGGGGGGAAACAAAAAGCTAAATGTGAATTGTTTTTTTTTTCTTTCTGTTGATGTTCGTGTCTGTAAGTTCACTGGTACAGCCTCTGATGGCTGTTGGAGAGCCGTTTGGTTCATTGAAATATATTTTGAGCTTAAAAACCAAGACTAAATGGGAAAGGAAATTAAAGTGTTATTAAGAAAATTAATGATGCTAATGAAATTCCATTGTTCCATGTTTTGAGAACACAAAATAGTGAAGTTCCATTTTATAGTGGACGAATACGTACATGTCTAATTATTCAGCAAACCCAGCTCTAAAAGAGTTTAAAAATGGTGCCAAAATCAACTTTGCGACTTGTTACTTGAGATTAGAAATATCACTGCTGTATTACTGGTTTGCAGAAAAAGAAACAATTTGGCTTTAATTAATAAAAGCTGCAGAGCTCAGTCGTAATATTCATTTGAATATTGTTTCATATCCAAGCACTGCATGTACTTAGATGTTAAAATGCAGTTAGAGATCAATCATTCCGAGTTTGCTTCTAAAATCTATGACCAAACTGTCTTGAGCAATTGAAGAAGTGTTGATGTTCATTTGTGTGGCTCCTCAATATTTGTCACAATGACATCACTAAAGGTTCCAGGAGGTTTTGTTCAGTATCTTTGGAAAAAAGGCATATTTTTGGTTTATTTCCATTCTCGTAGCTTTTTCTTCACAGAAGCATGAGATAAAGGTTGTTAGCGTTGCATAACTTTATCATTTATCTCTGCACCTGTTGTATAAGGGAAGATGCAATTTTGTAAATTTGTTCAAACGACAAAATTGTTACCGATATATCTGTTCAGAATAGTTCTGATATCACTGGAAACCTTACATGCTCAACTTTGTCAGCCTTGAAATGCAAGGACTGAATGAATAAAGAGAATGGAAATATGGCTGTGAATGTTGTTCTTATGTGAATGTTGTTCTCTTTTTATCTTTCTTTACCTGAACATTTTTTTTCTTAACCAGTGGTCTGGCATTTCATAAAATCAAAGGTTATCAGTACTTTCAGAATAAAAAAAAAAATAGAAAATTAAGAGCTCCTGACAATACATTGAGGTCTTATGATGCAAAATGATAAGCTTGTATTATTAAATAATTTAACACGAAACAAAAATGCTTCATAAGACCTCGTCATGGATATTAAGCATGGGATTCTGGCGGTATGATAACCTTGAATAAAAATATCACGGTTTCACGGTATGATGGTATTGTAATTACTGCTCTAAAATATATTCTTTTTTAATGTCTGACTAAAAAACAAAACCTATTTCCCCTTTTAACACAATTTATTATTTAATTTGAGAAAAAATTAAAATATTTTGGGGCAGTAAACGTGTCAGGCTAAATAATTCAAGTGAATCATTGACTTCTGCAGTCTTCATTTGTTTCAAAACAGATTTCTTTATGATTTACACCTAAAAAACAACATAAAAAATGTAAATAAAAAAATCTTACACACACCTTAGGAACGATATAGCATAAAATTTTGGCGGTATGAAAACCTTTACTTTTCCATACCGTGGTATACCTTGAAACCGGTTATCGTCCCATGCCTAATGGGTAGTATTCTTGTGTTGCTTGTATAGGTTTCTTTTAACTATCAAAGTGTCGGCAGCTGTTTTCTTGCATTCTCAGTTAAAATGTTTCTAAATTTTCTGCTTGATAGAGCAAAGTCACCTACCTCTTGAATGTCCAAATTCTTATGAAATTTCTGGCTTAACAATGTCTTTAAATATCCCCTTGTAATGCCTTCATCGTTGCAATTCTCTAAAAAAACGCTTGCTGTCGCTCATGTTGCAAACTTTCTAATCCTAACACGGAAAAGGACTGTATCTTATGAACAGAAAACAGTCCATGCTAATCTTGCGTAGCGTCAATTACGTAATCTTCATTAATATTAACATGTTCACAGTAGTGTTTGTCAATTCGCCTGCTTTACTCTGGTTTTCAGCAAATCTTCTCTAGCCACCTATTTAATATTGAAAAACCATGCCCTCACCGTAGTAGAATTCGTAGCATTACGACGCATGCGCACAACAAACGGGGCTGTCTGAAGAAGTGCGTTTCCTTTTCAAGGGCCTGTGTGTGTGTGTACAAGACAGCTGAAGCCCTAGGGTGTGCTGCGCTTCCGTAAAGCTTAAAAACTGCTCGCTTCAGGCGGCGTACCATTTATCGACTTCCCTGGTCAGTAATAAGCCGCAACAGTTGCGTTTTTTGGGGGGCCGAACCGCTTGTTTTCTTTCCCGCGCTGTGTGTTTTGTATCCGAGGCGTATATATAACCGCCGCTGTCTTTAACGGTTTTTGCGGGTATATTTGTATGCACGGACGAGCCGAACATCTTTTGTCTGCATTGATGACAGTGGAAAGCTCTCTGGAAGATATATTTTACGCCGAATGCGTGAATGACCACGTCTGTATCTCGTGTTGATGCATTCTAGGTGGGTTTGACCCACACATGGACTAAGTGGACGATCTTAAAACATCTATCAACTTCAAGCCATTTGGACACCAACATCTACAGAACACACAGGTAATGTTTTTATGTTTTCGCTAATGTAATTGCGTGATATTAACCATATTTTTGGCATTTGCTTGGACGTCTCATAATGGACGCATTGTGTTTGCGAATCTGAATGCGATGGGTCTGTTTTACAGCTGTCTAAATAAGAGCCACTTGAAGCTGCTGCATGAGACAAAAACGTGTCCTTCATGTTTTGTTAATCATCTTTAATAAAGCATATGCTCAAGATGCAATGGGTTTGTTCCCAGAATGCACTGGGTGCGAGAAGGCAAAATGGACCAATGCCATTTTGAGATGCATTGTCTTTTTTTTTTTTGGACCATCCGTTCTGTTCCCCATCAGCATCATTTTTGGATTATGTTGTCATGGTTTCTTGAATGTTTAATAACAACATCTGAATGTGGGTCTGGCCTGTAAATGTTCTGCTTGAGGACAATCGTATTTTTTTTATCTTACCCTTTTTATGGGCTGTTATAAAATAGTTAACTTATTTACTAATAAACACCTCCAGAGTCATTCGTGACCCAACCTGGCGTGGTATTTAAAAAGAAAAAATTCCCATGTTAAAAGGACGGTTATTCAAATCATAACAGAAAGGCCTCTCTGTGTTTTTGCCTTTATTAATATTAATGAGCTGCCTTTATAAAGGTTGAAATCCAAAGGTCACTTCCTCCTGCTAAAGTGCAGACTTTAAAGACACGGTTCCCCAAATAAGGAGAATTGTAACCATCATGCTGTTTCAAACCAGATTTCTATAGGCTGTTCTAGTTTCTCACACATTGGAAGTGAATGGAGAATGGCTTTGTCGAGCTTATGATGACAAAAAGTAAAAGTGTCTTAATAATAGTCCGTACTGTACATTGAGTGTGCCACATTCCAGTGGTCGAATCTTTGGAATTGGCTTGAGAGAAAAATGCACAAATGTGAGTTCACTTGTGTACATAGAATATCAAATGTCCACTTTTTTGCTTTCCAATAAATTTTGAAAATAACATGTCGATATGAAATTTTGCTCCATCGTCGTTTACAGAAACATATTCAGGTAAAAGTGAAACTATACCTACTCTAACCTGTATTTATTCAATTGCAATTTATAAAAGAAGTAGTGATTATACTGAAATAGATTTGATTTCAAATGATTAAAAATGCTTGGCTTGCTTTGATGGATAGCGGCAAAGTGTAAAGATTTATCAAATGAGGATTAATTAGTAGTTTAAACTGCATCTTTTAAAATGTTGTCAAATTATTCTTGTTCAAAATAAGCCTTTGTTGTATTTAATTTGTTGTTACGTTGAATGACATTGAAGTGTTTGTGTTTGGTAAATCAAACCTTATGCAAGTTATTTCTTTGCTTAGAAGTAAACCTGGATCCATATTCGATCTGTATTATCAATTTGGTGCTTTGAATGCATGACATATAAACTACTAAAATGTGTTTAAAGTGTTCAAACATTAAAAAAATTATGTTTTCAATTTATTATAACAAAAACACTATAGTTTGTCCTGAAAAAAAATTAAATATAGGAAATGGTAACAAAATATCAACAAACTACTGAACTGATGAGTGCATGTGGTGGATTAAACAGTATTGTAACTCAGATGTAATTAAGCTTATAAACTTTTTTTCATAGCTTTAGAGAGTGGCACTGTCTGTATTCTGCTTCTTAAACTTTTGTTTCATCATGGCATTTGATATTTCCACTCTTCACAACTCTAACTGTCTCATAACAAATCAAACAGAACATTCTTTTTGCTGGATTGCTGCAAAATGAATGCATATCTCTCTGTCCAGTCATCTTTGAAAACTCAAATGATCATTTTCAACTTTTCTTTTCTGGAAACTGCCATCCTCACCCACCCAAATGCCCACTCCAGTGAAGTGTGTTACCCTGTTATGGCAAACGCTGATTGGACGTCATGACAACAGCATCACACATGAAAACTACCGCCTCCTGTTTCGTTTAGGACCAACACTAAAAAGACAAGACAATACATTCTAACAGTATTACATGTTGAACACATTTTTCAAAGTGCATATTTTTAATCCCTTACATGCTGTTGAAATCTGAATTAGATGTCGGTCCAGATCTTACAGTCTGTGGTCTGGATCTGACCCAGAATCCAGTCTTTAAGAATCTCTGGCTTATGTTGTGCACTTTGAACCCTGACTAACAAGCTACAAGTGTCCAGTAGTTGATGCCACAAACCTAGCTTGTGCAGCACTGCATCCAGAAAAATTATCATACCATTAATAAAAGTACAGATAAAGCACTAAAATGTACTCAAGTAAAGTTAAAGCTACTTAGTAAATTACAGTTTGTGAGAATAAACATTTAATTACAACAATTTAAGTATTTGTAATACGTTACCTTACACTGCTGGCATTATAAATGCATATGAAGTACTTTAAAGTGCTGTATATAGGTTTTTGACTCTTCTAAACCATACAAATCTTTATAATATGGCCATAATATGTTTGCATATTAATGCAGTGAAATGTAAACCATAAAATGTTTGCAAATATTTAGGAAAAATGCTAAGCATACTTGTTCATTTGAAAACGACCTTTGATAATTAAATGTCTTTTGTCTGTATAACTCCGCCCACTGACAGTTGACTAGGTTTCAGCATCCTGGGTTGCCTTGGTGTAAAACACTTAGTATTTCTTTTCAGGCTTCAAGAATGCCTCAATATTTGCAGGCACAGCCAAAAAAGCAACTTTGGGGAACATACTTGCATACATACATAAATTGAAAGAATATTATTAATATTGAAGAGTAAACATTAAATGGCTGTCTAAAACTTCTTTGTTGATACAATAAAATGAGTTAAATTTTATAAGCACCACAGTTCTTCAAAAGTTTCGCTCTTTATTTGTTTTTAGTGAAGTGATATACTATTTGTGCTTGCAATTGAACGGTGAGCTGCATTTAGGGCTGAGCGATTTATCGGAAAGTAATCAAAATCGACATTCAGAACCTATAATCGATCTAATTTTTTCTAACGTTTTTTTTCAATTAAGTGTTACGTGACCCTGCCTAGTTAAAGGCTGTGGCTGACTTCTACTTTTGCAGCCACTTTGCAGCCACATCTAATCTCTGGTCAAGTAGGATGATGAACTCATTCTTGAGCCTTACTTTGCACTACACTGACGATGATTGGAAGATGCACCAGAGATGCCTTTAGACGGCATTTAAAACTTGTATGTTTGCAAAGTATGAGGGCAAAAAACCTTAAATAAATAAAATAATCATTCATTAATCGTAATTGAGTTAATATTCAATTAATTGAGATTTTGATTTTAGGCCAAATCGCCCAGCCCAGCTGCATTACAAATTAGCTGACAGGAAGGTAAAGTTTATTAGGTCAAAGTGGCTAGATGTTAGATATTGGATGTATCCAGTGAAACCACTCCTGATTTGCCTTTTTAGCATTTCTCTCATTGAAAATGTCCTGTCAACGGCCTTTAGGAAAAAGTGTTTTTCTCATGCACTTGAACCATGTCTGACAGAAGCATAAATTAGGCGGCATGATTATGATTATTTTGGTCATAATGGGAATCACGATTATTTAAAACTATCTTCAGTGGGCTGTACGACTGAAAAGTTTTGTGTATATATATATATATATTTATTTATTTTTAGATCCCATGTATATGAGGATGCTATCACACATACATTTCAAAGATCGTTGAATTTTACAATTCGATACTGAAGCAAAATGGGTGAAGTAAAAAACAAACTAACTAAAAATTCTCAGAATTATGGAAAAATTATGGTAAAAAAAATACAATCATGAAGTTATACAAATAAAACAGACTTTGCTGGAAGCATCGTCACTGTAAGAATTACGCTTGATTTGTTTCTTATTAAAGAGTCCTTCAGTCAAGAGCAGTGAGTCACTGTGTGTGTTTTTAGTTATTTTATTAGTAATGATAAGAACAGGCGGCAGCAGGAAAATACCGCGTTGTCGCTGTAAGAGCTGTGCAGTTCTGTTTACTGTTGCACTTTGACATGCCTTTTCATTCTGAACTCTTTATGGTCAGTTATTACTAGGGCCAGACGGATTCTGCGGACATTTTTTGCTATTTCTGCTCAAAATTTTGTTAAAAATCTGTGGATTTATGCGGAATGATTTTGTGAGTATCATAACTAAAACCTTAACATATAACATAAAAAGTACATTTTAAAATTTATTTAATGTTTACAATGCAAATCTAATTAGATCCACTTCATTTGGTAAACAAAGCAAGCCTCTCGTATAAAATATCTACTAAAAGACAGAAAATATTACTTTACATACTGTATTGTAAATAAATCATATGAATATTTTCATATTAGTCAATAATATTACTGAAATTAATTTAAAAACTGAATAAATATAAATGTACAAACATTTACACTAGTAAATAAACAGAATCAATGATGGGCTAAAATTCTGCGGAAATCTGTGGAATTCTGCGCGTGCAGATTCCGTGTGGGCCTAGTTATTACTACAAAACAAATGAGGGTTAATGTGAATAATCACTAAACACTACATTTTAACATTTTTAAAATACATTTTGACCATTTTGATGATCACCTTTAGATGACTGTACATGTTTTAGTGTTTAGTTTCACTTTTAAGAACATGAATAAATTAAAGGCATATCAAAAAATAAAACATGTCCCATGCTGCAAACGTCACGCTTTGGTTAAGTTCCTTGTGAATCTGAGCTTTGCATAGAAATGAATGCAGTTTTTTGAAATGGTTAATATGACGCAATCATATGACTGCAATAATCAGTTTTTTTCATAAATGTTAAAGACCAAAATTGCTTTTGATTATCGATTATTTGCACAGGCCTAGCATTAACAGCTTTCACATTTGTTATTTTTTAAAATAAAAGTCTCCGCAGCCCACTTAAAATGCTTCTGCGACTCACCAGTTTAGAAATACTGGTTAAAAAAAGGCTGTGCACATTAGAAAACGGTATACTTTGAACTTCAATGGATATTTATGCTCATATTGCTTTTTAAATTGTCAAATGAGCATCTACATATTTTTTTCATAAAGTATATCTCCCAACTGCATTATCCTTCAGTCCATGAAATAGTTTAAAATTTGCTTACTGTTGAGCAAATGGACGTTAAAAGATTAGGCCCCTCTTTAGAAGAGCATCAAAACAGCTCTTCCTGTTCAGTTCCTTTAAAAATCACACCTGCGAGAGCTCCTCGGTCGGGCTTCACTGCATCTCGTCTGTCAGAATAATTGTATTTCTGAACAACTCTGCTCTGTCATTTACAATGGGTTTTCCCCTGCTGCTGAACTGCTGTGCTTTTCACTTGCTCAAAAAAGCATTTGTGGTGTTCTGCTCGATTTGCGTGTGCAAGAACATTGTTTTTCTGGCACATTTCGCCAGCAGCAGTCAGTTTTACAGGCAAAGGCTGTTTCCTTATTCGCATATACTGCTCAGTTCGACGTTAACACTTCCTTAAAGATTCACGAAACAACACGTGACACTGCGGTATCGCTTATTACGATTCACGACTGTCGTGTTAAATTGCAGTGTTACTTTGCCCTTTTAAAATAAGGAAACGGGGGACCATCCTGCTGCAAATATATGACCATGTTGTGTTTCAAGGCAAGCTCAAGTGAAGTCATTATAGCTGTCGGTTTGGTTGTAGAGCTGTACTTGTTTATGTTGGTAGTCTCTTTGCCTCCCTACTGTCACAGAGGCTGGTCAGTAGATGACAGAGCAGTGTAATTAAGCATCAAAGAGAGCTGCTGGAGCTGTTCTGCCCAGAGGGAAGAGTGTTCGCAGGGTCAAGCTGGTGAGAGACGCCCCCCTGCTATGATGCTGGATGGCGTGGAGCTTAAAAAGCTTTGTGGTCACAGAATGGAGGGAAATAACTGAGCATAATTATAAAGGCTAATGATATACGCCCAGTGTGACCCTCATTTACTGGGGTTGTTTTTGGCCTTGTCATATTTGCATTTGAAACCCAAACTGATCTCATGAGAAAAATGTATTTTATGAGGCGGTGGTTTAGTGTGAATTAATTCAGCGAAGGTCAGTCTCCAAAGAGAATGCTCATTGGGTACTTGTACAAATGAAATCATAGGAATTTATTCAGATTATCCTAAAATGTAAACAGACAGGAGTTTGTTTCTTATGCACAATACATTTACAGCAGATTTAGGGGAAAATGAACCCAAGACTTTCTGGTATTATGCTATGGAGGAGGTCAACTTGTACATATAGCTCAAGAACATGTACAAATATTGACATTTTGTCAGTGTTTTAAATGAGAGATCAAGAGGGCTAGTAACTAGGGCTGCAACAAAAGATTTTTTGGTAATGAATTACTCTAGCGATTATTTTTTTTTAACGATTCAATTATTTTAATGGCTAATCAATAGGTTTTGAATGATTATTTAGCTTTTATAACTAGTTTAATTTTCTGGTTGATTCTGATTTAAACTCAATTCACACAAATAGTCTTATTATTTGCTTATATATAAAACTAAATATAAACAAAACTTTGCTTTAAACAAAACTTTTGCTTTTTAAACATTTGACACTTAATATTGTAATATTTGCTTTGATAAAATATGTTTGATATTGCTATTCCTCTGCAAAAAAAAAAATCTGATTTAGATTACTTGACCCACCCAACTCACAAATGTGATGGTGATCTGCACATCACTAGATAGGATGTTTCCTTGGAAGTTGGAAGATGGAAGTTCTTTAACATGCAGGTAGTGCTCCCTTGAAACGCAAATTCCACCTGTGTTGATTGCACACAGTGGCTTTCTTGGTTTTAATTTTTGTGAAACTTTCATGCACATACTAGTGTAACTTCAACATTTAAAGTAGATCAAAACCGTTTATCAAAGTTGTCCTACAAATACTAAACAACACGCATTAAAATATTGACTGAACAGGTTCCTTAGCACTTGGGAAGACTGAATTACACTCTGGTCAAAACTTATATCGCAAGCCCTTACATTAGGTCAAATTATCAAACTCCTATTCAACAGCAAGCATATTTATTGACAGTTTTTTTTTTTTGACAGCGTTGTTGGCTTATCGCTTCAGCCCTAGAAACTAAACAGAATAAGCCTTTTACATATCGTGGAAACAATGTTTGCATTTTCTCATTTCTTTCTAGATTATATCTTTGTTTGGGAAGTAAATAAAAAGTGAGCACAAACTATTTGCGTATGATGAATGCACACATGCACCAGTTGCCAGTGTGTACATTTCAGACGGCACTAATGACGCTTCTATTTTTCATTACAGCGAATCTTTAACAAGCTTCTGTTAAATTAACAGTCTTTGTTTGGAAGCTTAATCCTACCACTGAATAACAAATGAAAAAAGGTTATTGTGACCTTTTATCTCAAAATTGTGAGATGTAATCTTAAAGTTCAGAGTTTTGAGTTCAGAGAATTGGGTTTCTGACTTGATAACACGCAATGTTGAACGTACATCTCACAAATCTGAGATAAAGTCAGAATTTCAAGTTTGCACCATGCAGTTGTGAGAGAAAAATTCACAATAACCTTTTATTCAAATTTGTATTCAGTGGTGGGAACGGGCTTTTATATACTAGCCTTTATTTATAGTAAATTTATTGGGGCAAAGATGCATTTTGGGTGTCATTTGCACATCCTGTCATGCGACAACATGCCACTGAAGTAGACACATCCTGCATTAGTAATGCGAAGTACTAATTAATTGATTGATTTATTAATTTAAATGGCAATTGATGATGGGAGTTTGTGGAAATATACATCTATAATCATAATAGTACACACACAGTCTGATAAATTACCGAATTTGTGCACAGATCGCTACTATCAGATTTATTCTAGCCACTTAGTCATTTTTCTTGTCTATTTATTTTGTTAAAAGCAAAATGAGTAGATTGGGGCACTGAATCTTGTTAAGCTTGTACAAATGAGTGCAAGCAATGCATTGTATTTCTGTACAATCATCTCATATTCTATCATCATACATATTTCAGAATTAAAAGGATCATTCTGATATTTTTAGCCTCTGCGCTGCATTTTCCTGTGGCCTTCATATGAATGCTTTGTCTTCCATCACTGAGGAATTTTGCACATGAATATTAATGACATGCCCTCAGGGCTTTCTTTGTAATGAAGTAAGGGCCTCCCATAACATCACAGTGTCAATGTTACAGTGTGATCATATTATTATAGAAATAACCATCATCACACCCACATGTAATCATACTGTATTAACGTTTGAGTAATGTCATGAGGGATATTAATATGAAGTTATCAGAATGACCAGAATTCAATTATTGACCCCGTTTATCCTGTCATTTTAAGGTTCAATTCAATTAATAATTTTAAAATCAGTTTGCCGTTTTATTTTATGCTTAGCAGAGCAGCATTTTTAATCAAATACAAAGTAATACTGAGAAATATAATCACATATTTTTTTTAAAATGTAAGTGTTATTTAAGTAGACTTTTCAGCATCACTCCTGTTTAGGTCATGATCCTTCAGTTATCGTTGGAATTAACTGTTTTGATGATAAACTTTTTATTATTGTTAATTTAAAAATTTGTAAAGATTTTAGCATTAATGCTTCAGGTAACATTTTACAATAAGGTTCATTATAGCTAATGCATTTACTAGCACGAACTAATCATGAACAACACTTGTACAGCATTTATTAATCAGAATTGAACATTTACTAATGCATTATTAACATCTAAGTCCATGCTTGTTAACACTAGTTAATGCACCGTGAGTTAACATGAACTAACAATGTATTTTCATTAACTAACATGAACAAATACTGTAGTATATGTATTGTTCATTGTTTATGTTAGTAAATGCATTAATTAACGTTAACTTATGAACCTTAATGTAAAGTGTGACCAATGCTTCTTTAATCAAACGAAAGGATCCTTGCTGAATAAGTGCATTCATTTCTTAAAAAAATTACTACACCCAAACTGGTGTGGTTGTGATGTTATTTTTGTTATTATTATTATTAACATTTAGTGTGTGGGTTGCATCCGTCAGCTTCTAAAACTAAGCAGATCTTGAAGAATTTGTTTCTAGTTGGGTGTATGGTGTACAGAATAGCACGTCATGATTTTGCCAAGTGCTATTCGATGCTGAATTAACGTTTACATTGGTCCTGGAACATCATTTTTGTTTCAAAATGTAAACCATACCTATTCCCTACCCCTAAACTCAATCATAACTGTAAAAAAGTATTCCCAAAATCAGAGGGGAATAATAGTTGGATGACAATCATGTAGAATTGCATAACCTTAACCATTCTGATTGGGAATGTTGTTCCAGGATCAACATAGATGTTAATCCAGGAACATGTACTACTTGGTGAAATCAGGTTGGCGGTACAGAATACCTGAGGTCAAATCTCTCAACCTGTTGGATCTTGCCCCACTGCACTGATAGTAAAAGGAGAAGAAATTCACATACCATAATGCTGCTTTCACGTCCTCACTGACATCATCATTTCAAATGAGTTTACAAAAACAAGACAAAAAGGTGCTACAGGTTGCATATGGATATGCACAGCAATCATTATATTTATTGTATTTTCAGATCCTTAAAGTAACTGCAGGCAAAAAGTTACATTCATTTAGATAAGTAAAACAAATATCACATTATTTGCATTTTAAAAGCACAAAAAAGATGAAAAGATGAGTTTTTAGCTCTGATTTGAATTCAGCTAGGAGGCCGTTTTGATAGGTAGTGGCACAATAGATGATGATGATAATGACACAATGTGTAAGACAATCTAAATTTAAAAGAACAGCACAGACCTCAACTCCATTAAACCATTAGAATAACATTAGAATTACTTTTACAATGATTTCTTTCGAGCTGATGATTAATTAAAAACAGAGACAGACAGTCCTGCTTTACAAAGCTTTTGTATTTAAGTGTGCACTCTGCTGTGTCAAATCAATTGGACATTTATGAATGTTTTTAGCTGAAAAAACAAACTTCAAATCAGCTAATTGGAAACACTTGGAAAATTTGAGAATAAGTTGCCTTTTTTCAAATTTCGTAACGGGCAGACTTCAGTATACTTATCAATCCACAGACAAAAGACCGAGCGAGCACCTCAGTACAGAAAAAGAGGACAAGGTGTGTGAATATCATCAATAGATTATTATATATTCATCTGTGCAGTTCTTTGTCATAGATGCAGCTTACAAAATATCATGGGAGAGCAATTCTTCTGTACTGTAATGTTTTTTTCAGTATTTATTCTGGTGAAAATGCACACCTTTATAAAATGATAATGATGCTATTTTCTTTTGAAAATGTAACTTTTCAAACTTATGCTACACTTGAAATGGTTACTGGTTTTGTAATTTGCATAAAACAGACACATTTCCGTCTCTTCTTATTTTTAGTCAGCTGCTGCCTCCACCATTCAATAAACAAGTGTGTATTAGCTTTTAAATGTGTTCTAATTTATTTCCCTTCAAGTACGTGTCCATATTAGCTTAATCTGAAATAAAAAAGCTTTTTTTTTTGTCATGATTTGAACAGTTAGAAACCAAAAATTATGAGACCGTTTCTCATTGGTGATTTTTAAATATGGCATTTAATTGTGAGTGTGAAAAACAGATTTGAAGAAGCAATAGAAGCTGCATTTACATGACCAAGAGGTGTTTTAACGATGGCCGCTCCGTGAAATTACTGTCCTTAAAGGGATCGTTGTTTTGATGTCACTTCAAATTAGAGAAGTGTTACAGAAGAGAAGTTAGCATATAATGCAAAATGAACTTTTGGAAGCTGTTTGGACAGAATTGTGTATAGTATGTCCACTGTTGTATAAGCATGTCAACAGAACAGGATTAGCAAACATTTTTAAAGCATCGCATGTCTGTAATAAAGTAAAGACAGTAAAATCACTATGTTCAATAGTGGCCAATTCTAATTCATGGCCAATGGAATCGCCAGAGCTGCAGAGTGTCAGAACAACTATATACAAGCATGTTTCAAACACACTACAGGAGTCCTGGTTTGTGGATGTTTAATCAGGTTTATTTTGTACAGTAGCACAATCCATACAACACATGTATTTTAGCTTGTATCCTCTCACATTTGCCACAAGTAGATGTTCAAATAGTGCAAAGTTACACATGTATGTGTGTATGTACTGCAAACTTTGTGATGACATTTGTGTGTGACTCATTGTTGCAAAAAAGCTTGAATAAACTCCACCACAAATGCATTAAATAAACTTACTTGCTATATTTGACTCATTAAGTGAATCTCTGCGTTATCCGTGTCTCTCTCTCTTTGCTGTTTATCTATTGTGACACAGTAGAAGCAGGCATGTATGTGGGATCGATGGTTAGGAGAACCAGCTCATTTGCGTTCAGAGGCACAGGCTGCAAAAACAGCTACACTTTGCTTTGACCCCAAAATGGGCATTTTCTGCATTGTATAATAAGTAATCTGATGAGTATTTTGAGCTGAAACTTCAGACACATTCTGGAGACACAAGAAATTAATAAATAGAAACAAAAAAAGTAATTTGTGGTGTTAAACAAGTGGTTTGTGCTATGCAAACAGTAAAACTTTGTAGTAACCAGTAAGCATGTGTGTGTGTATTTGTGTGTTTGAATTAGAGCTGCACAATATATCGTTTCAGCATGTGAGTATTTGCAATAGACACATCGCAGGATCTGAAATGTGGATTATAGTCTGGTAAATGTTGAAAACCCATGTGATTTGTTGTTACACTTTGAAGTAACTCCAGAAATGTACATTTATCATTTGCATGAGGTCTGTGACTGAGTAAACATTCTAAGCCAGTTTTAAACACTCGGGCACACCAATTTAAGTAGTTTGTAACTTCAAGAAAGATTAACAAAGTTTGTGCAGTGTTATTTTATATTTTAAAATTCAATGTATCTACCTTAATACTTCTAGACTCCCAGAAAACTATAAAGTCCTGTTTATTTTATTTGTATCTTTGCTACTATTTATCAGTGCTTGTGTTTGTTTTATTATATTTCATCCAGATAAGCTGGCCTGAAGAGTTTTCCCAATCAATCTAAAATTACAAATTCTTACCAAATAGAGTCAATCAAGTCATCTGGTGAAATTATACTCTGTATCGTAATTAGGACCGGGCAATTAAAATCTATCGATATTTACTGACTGAAAACTGTTGTCAATAATGATAAAAAACAAGTTCGGTATGAAGTTTTGGTATGAAGGTACATTTCCAGGTACACCTACTTAAAAATAAATTAATTTAAATTAATTTAAAAAATCTAAACAAGTAGACTCATGCAATTCATGCAAGTAGAACTAACCAATCTGCTTCACACTTTGTATGGAATATACATGTTTCAGTATTAACGGCAGACTAATTACTTCATACAAACACATTACATCTAAACACTGTAGTGCTTTACACTTTTCTCCATAAACTATCATCAGAGCTGCAGCAATGGTTCGTCCATTTGTCATCCTCTGAGAAAATGGTTGACGGTCGCCTAGTTAGGAGAAACGCCATAGAAAATGGTGAAGCAAACCACTCTTGTCAATTCAGGTCAAAATAACAACACACGCAAAAATGAGTGCCATATAGCAGGAGTGAGGAGATTTTGTAAATAAAAAAAAATTAAAAAGTAAGATGTAAGGATGTCGCTGGCCAGAGTGGCTTTTTGGTTTCTTTTCTTGAGCATCCCAGCCATACCTCCTTAGAATAGGGGGTATTATAGTCAACTTCACAATTTGTTATGTTGCAATTTTGGATTTGAATAATGATGGTTGATTCCTTTACTTGAAAGCTCAGTTTTTTTTCCAATATCGTGCAGCTTTGAGTGTATTCAGGAAGACTTGTGTTTAGTTTATTTGGTTCTCAATTGTTACCCATATAGCCAGTTTTCCAGTATTGGGCTAAATGGTTCTGTTCTCTTAATCATTCATTTCCATACTGATCCGATCTGGTCCAGTCAGCACAGAATTTTTTTTTTTTTTCCCCCCCCAGAGTGGTGCAGATGATGGAACTTTTTTGGAGTGTATAATGCGTCAGCTGTTGCCTTGGTAATCTAAGAGGAAATGTCTACAGTAAAGCTTTGTGTCGTTCACAAATCATACGAGAAGCACTTCTCACAACACAGAGGCTTATTATACACATAAACACTGGTGTATAAATGTTCATTTCTGACTGAACATGATCTGATTATAACTGCAGATCAATGATGCGAAATAGCCTACGGTCCGCAATTATATAAAATAAATAAATAAATGCAGCACATATGAACACATAAAGCCCCACATAGTTTCCGATGTTACCAAATTACAGAAAAACTACACACAGCAGACATATATGCCTTATTTAGGTTCAAAAACAATACGAAATAGAGCCCCCAGTCAGTGCAAACCTCTCATCTGTGTCTGTAATCTTCACAAGTACATGTAGCCTCTCCGTCATTGTTCTCTCGTTAGAGAGTAATTCCGTCATTCCGAGTTTATAATAGTCCAGGTTAAGAAGTTTTATTATTTCAAATATTGACGCACACGCAAGCGCAAGAGACTAGAGTAAAATGATTGGCGACTCTACTACCCTGTATATTTTTATTTATTTATTTATTTATTTATTTTTGACTCAAAAGTGCCAGTAGCCATTGACTTGCATGTTATGAATCAACAAACACCACAGTTTCAGCGAAAAATCTACTTTGATGTTTTACTAAAGAAAAAAGTCGCCAACATGTTAGTTAACAGCAGATGTTCATTTTTGGTTGAACTATCACGTTAACTGTTCTATCGACTTTTGTTGCAATTATGCATGAAGACAAACATACGCAAATGTGAATGGCTGATATATTGAACATTTTCATGGACACACACCGTGACACATTAGCACTTCATAACTGATCTAAAAATAGAGCGCGTATCTCAGCGGCCCTCTTGAAGCACACTAACTGCACTCATTAAATGAACATGTCGAAAGATGCCACATTTGCGGTTGAAAGCCAGAATCAAAGAGCATCGAAACATGGTGTAGGGTCATATTATTGCAGTACTGGAGCGCAGTTGTGAACAGTGGAGGTCAGATGTTTTGTAAGAGGATGTGAAGTAGATGGATTTAAGGGATGAAAGGCTCTATCTGCGAGCACATCACGTCTCTGTTCTCTCTCATTGAAGCTGGTTTCCTGGTTCCTCATGTAGCCTGCAGGCCACTGTCAGGCCTCCCCGACTGAGTCTCACATGTGCTCTGCTTTGAGCACGATGCCATAAATTGCAGCCTCTGACGTTTTGTGTGACATTCAAAGGAGTTTGGGTTTAATGGCCTGCAGCGTTATTTTCAGGACCAAATCAATTAGACGACCAGGGAAATGTAAGGGAACTAATGGGCCTGGATAAGTCATTTTTAAAAGAATTATGAAGTGTGTTTGTAAATGTGAAAATGATGAATATTAGTATGATCATAATATTTTTTATGGATAATAAAAATAATAGTAATAATAATAATACGTTAAAAATTAGTAGTAGTAATTATAAATAGTAAATAATAAATTGAAAAGAAATTTGAATAATCAGAATTTATTCATTCATTTTCTTGTCGGCTTAGTCCCTTTATTAATCCGGGGTC
>CAIGQQ010004470.1:3817293-3845463 GCA_903798035.1 Danio albolineatus
ACAGCAGAGCACGACACGGAGGCAGCCTTCTTCGCCGGCGCCATCATGGAATGGATGATGGATGGATGACACTCGGGGCCCTAACATACACCCTGCGCAATAAGGCAAAAAATGTATTTGCTGCGATGTGTTGCTATTTCAGACCATCGCAACCCTAGTTTTCTCGTTTTGCGCCACATTGTCAAAAATGGTAAATCCATTTGTGGCACTTTGTGGACTCAAGGGTGTGCCAGTCTAGAAAAGAGGTGCGTTAAGATACACTGTTGGTGCCTTGCTATTTTGAGGAACTAAAATAGACTGTGCAATAGACCAGCTAAAGTCAGTACAGAGCGTGTTATTTATGCACCTTAAACGCGTACACATTGCTTAATACACACAGGATGTACAGCAATACGCAAATATCTTTACAAATGAAAAAGAATTAAAGGTTTAAAATATTACAAAAATTATTATTTTCTACATAAAAATAAAAACCACTGCCTTCATCTTGGGGGCTTTTTTCCATTTATTCAAGACAACTTTTGCATAATGTTATTATTATTAGCAGTATTGTTTATTATATGCATATTTATATTTGTTTTAACAAAAACAAGCATAGATTTGTCCACATGTCGTGTTTTGGACCATATGGGGCTTAAGAACAGGACGTGTGTTTGCATAACTCAGTTTTTTTGATCACACTTTGTTATTATTGTTCATGTATTCGTTTGCTGAAAATTAGAACTGAATTTAGAAATAGCTTTGAAACAAATCTTTTAGCTTAACAAACGAAATTATATATGTAGGCTAATGGGTGTCTTCAGCAGTGTTCATACAACAGTGTTTCCTTATCTACGAAAGAGAGATATAGAAAGACTAAGAGGACGATTAGAGGAGGTTCATTCTTTATACTCGCTCTGCAGATGGTCTTTTTAACTGTTTTCTCGCTAGTGAAGTGTTCAGTTTTTCTTCTCTTACATAGTCCGTCAGGTAAATTGCAATTGCCCCATGGTGCAACGCAACTGACTCTTAAAGGGAATGAGAGATGATACTTTGATTGGTTTAATGCATGTTATTCTCACCCATAACTCCTTCAGAGAAAAAGCACAACCCTGTATACCATGCGCAGCGGTGCAAATTGTATTTTTCCATCCTTAAAATAGCAAAAGTGGATTCAGACATGCCCTTTTTGCTGCTGCTTTGACTAGCTTTCATAAGTTAATCAGGTTTTAACTACATTTTTAAGTTATACAAAGTTAAACTTTAATATTTTTAGTCGTTTAATTGATATAAGTTGAGATGACCAGAAAATGTAATTATTTTAATGACCAGATTTACAGTGCAGTACCAACACAAGCCAGTTTGAAACATAACCATTGAGCCTGACACATCCCAACATCTTTTGAAAAGCCGATCCACTACAACGACAATCAGTTTCCTGTCTTTACATGAATCATGCTATTCCTGTGTGTGACGAGTATAAAATTAGTTAGTCAAAACAGCAGGGAAAGACTGTTTTTAAAGGGAAGTGTGTGATATCCTAACTGTAAGGCCTTCTGTCGAGTTGTATGCCGTTATTGGCACCCGTTTTGCCGTCTAGCCAGCACCCTTCAACCCGCCTTCATCATCCACCAACGCCAATACAGGATGACCGTTTTTGTCCCTGCAGCTTAGACAGGAAGTGACTTCATGTTGTGGGGCCCACTGCAGCTTTTAAGCCAGTGCTACCTTGCATTGAACAGGCTGGCAGTCAGAGTTGGTTGACATATTAATGAGGTCAAAGCGCTCTGTGTCATATCATATCTGCTTCACAAGCCCAACGCATGCACTGCACCACTTGTAAAAAATAAGGTGGGTGGATTCAACCGGTGTGAATGTGAACCGGAAACGGTTGAGAGTAATTGCAAAATGTGACTTTTATTGCTTTAAATGAATTTTGAAGTGTTTATTACTGAGCTTATTTATTTCTTTTACAGATTCTGGACATAGTTTATAGTTCAAGTGGGTGCAATCATTGCTCTCTCAATAAATATTTTTTTGTTTCAAATTAGGTTTTTGTTTTATGATGATTATTGTTTGCTTCGTTTAGTTTTTTGGTATTTTCTGTTTTTTTTATAGATTTTTATAGTTTTTTTTATTTGCTTTTTAGTTTTATGATTTTTTTGTGATTTTTGTTTTTTATCGTTTATTTTATTTTTGTGCTCTCAATAAATAGTAATAATGTGATGACATTTTCAGTGCTAATTGAATCTATGTCTATGTTAAGCTGCTTTGTAAAAGCATTTATATATATATATATATATATATATATATATATATATACGTATTTCTGTTTTATTGTGTTCTCAATTAATAGTTTTTGTTTTAAATTAGTTTTTTAGTTTTGTGAAGATTAATATTTTTGCTTTTTATTCTTGGTAATTTTCTGTTTTTTATTTTGTATTCACGTTAAATAGTTTTTATTATAGTATTTTTTTGTTTTGTTTTAAATTATTTGTTTAATTTATTTGTTTAATTTTTTATTGTTTTTGGTATTTTTCTATTTTTTATTTTATTGTTCTCAATAAATAGCTTATTTTTTATTGTTTTAAATTAGTTTTTTGTTAAATTTTTTTATTTATAAATTAATTTATTTTCTGTTTTGTTTCAGTTTTTTGTCAATGAATAGTTTTTTTATTGTTTTACATTTTGTTTTTTAGTTTTATGATGATGATTGTTTTTTTTGTATTTTCTGTATTTTTTCATTTTGTGCTCTTAGTACATTTTTTGTTTTAAATTATTTTATGATTTTTTTTTATTTTGATATTTTTCTGTTTTTTATTTTTTGTGCATTTTTAAAAATTTGTTGTTTCGTTTTATTCACTATTAAGGGCCCTCTTTTTTCTAAAAAAAGTAATAGGTTGATTTTTAAAGCTCATTTATCTTAGAGTTGATAAATGATTTCTAAATTCAAGCACTTTCTATGCTCTTTTTAACTTCTAATAAATGGAATGCTTTAGAATTTGGTTTCTGCAATTTAATTCAGGTGCAGCTGGATTCCTATGAGAAACAGTCTCTAACTTCCTGCTCTTTAGTTACTTTGAGAACTGTAGGTGAGAAGAACGGCCTTGCATGTGTCATTTGCTTAAGTTCAAGTTCAGTTCACAAGTTTGTCCCAGCATAATGGAAATACAGCAATACTTGCTTTGAGATTCAAGTTGCTCATCACCATGAAAGTGAAGTGTGTTTTTTTTACTTTTGTAACTTCTCGTTTCTGCTTTTGGGTCTTTTCAATTCTGAGTATTTTTTTTCCTTAGTGGTAGTAACTACAGCACTGCTTTATTTACCCCAATGTTAATCTGAAGAGAAAAAAAAGAGAATAGTATTTTTAAACTATAGACTGCATTGCATGATTGCTTTAGCGTTAACATGTTTGTCGGTAAACAATAGATAATTTCCTGGCTAATGATTACCAGCATATTTTCAGTGCTAATTTAGTTCAATTTAACTTGTTTATTCTTTATTTCCGCTTAATTAATAGATTTGTGAAAATAATATTTTCTTAAATTTGTACATTTTCTAAAAAATATTATTTTTTGAATGTTTTACGTTTTTGTCTTTAAAAAAATGTTACTTCCTGGATTTCTTTCTTTGTAACGCTTTAAATATTTTTCCATATTCTATGGATATAATTGCAAGGGCTGTTCTGCTGTTCATGTGTGTCCTAAACAGATAGAGTTCTGTTTGTTTTATACACCGCTTATGCACACACTTAATTGAAATGCTTTTTTTTTTTTTAAAGAATCAGCATTAATTGTTGAATCGCAAGGTTTATTTTTTTACTCTGTAGTGCTGCTAGTTGAGGTATAAATAACATTTCCCAGACATAACCTATCTCACATTTAACCAGAGACTTTGTGCGTTGTTACTTTTCGATAATTGACAAACAGATGATAGATAAAGACAAAAGCGATACGACTCCAAAGTGATCTTGATGTCCTTTTTAAAGCTGATTGAGAAATGCCTCTCATAACCCATCCGGTTTCAACAGCATAGTATTAGTCTGGTCATGGATGGTTGATTTCCAAGTGTAAAGTGCTTGTTTTGTGGAGTGGCTTGATGCCCTCGGTTTACACTGAATATTTAACAGGCTTTCTGCAAGCCTGCTTTGCTGCTCAGCCCTTCTTCCTGTCTGAGGCATCGGAAAATTTACAGCCGCCACTTCCCCTTTGAAAGTGTGTGTGTGTGTGTGCTTGAACTGTATTTGCTGCTGAACAGTGTTTGCTGACATGCTTGGTAGGTTGAATTTTCACTCGTTGAAATGCGAGTACTCTTTCGGTACGCCTGACTTATATGAATCAGGATTGCTTGTTTGGTTATTATTATTATTATTATTATTATTTTAAAATCGCATTGTGAATTTGGTTTCCTTTTGAAGTTCTTGCAATGATGCATTTTTAATTTTTTTTTTAAATTAATCAACAGGTTTTGGGCCAGTTTTGGCTGCAGCTGTACGCCTCAGGCTCAGCTCTGATGTTACCGGTTGAAACGGGTCGACTGTGAGAGGACGGTTTCCCTCAGCTATGTCTACCTTTGAGGTAACGGAAGCCTTAAGGTGGTGCTGTTAGGATATAATGTGAATTATGACTCTGCTCCATTTATACTGCATCCTGTTTTGCTTTTTTTTTGTGAAACTCAAAGGCTTTTCCCTTTTTCTTTCCCTCTCTAGGAGACCTGGCCTCCGGGCACCGAGTGTGTGGCCAGGTACAACTTCCCTGGAACGGCAGACCAGGACTTGCCCATGTGCAAAGGGGATGTGCTTACTATAGTTGGAGTAACTAAGGTACATTTCTGAAATGTTATAGGATAACAGTTCATTCGCAAAAATGGAAACTGTCGTCATTTAATCAATCTACTAAAATTATACAACATATCTGAGAAAATGGTTCAGTTATTTTGTCAAAAAAGAAAACCATGAATTAAATATTCGCTTTAGTGTTCTATGTACAATGAAAAAGAAATGATTCACTGGATTGACTAAATAATGTTTAAGTTAAGTGGTTGCAAACCATTTATATGAGCTGAATTTAAACAAAATAATGAAATATAAAAATGTTCAACTTTATTTGTTTGTTCAAATTCGGCTTATATAAATTGTTTGCAACAATTTGCAAGGAACTATTTTTTTTTCAGAGTAAGAACGTATTTCATACAGGACAACAGGAGTCATTTGATTTATTTGAGCTATACATTTAATTTAAAAATACACCTTGATTTAATAATTGGAACCACTTTGAAAGTTCGGAGTGTGTAAGGTTTTTTGAAAATGCTTTTGAAAGGTTTTTTCATCTTCACCCTGCCTGCATTTATTTGATCAGCAGTACTGTGAAAACAATCATTTTTATCGTTAGTTGTCATTTGAATACATTGTGAGCCATAATAAATTTTTATGATGGAAAGTTGACTTTTCAGCATCATTTCTCTTGTCGTGTGAGCACTAAGAAATCATATTAATAGGCTGATTTGATGTTTTAAAATCTTAGTACTTATCAATGTTAAAAACAGTAATGCTGCTTAAGAATTATGGAAATCATATAATTTGAACAATATTTTTTTTTAGAAATTCGTTCATTTTCCTTCAGCTTAATCCCTTTTTGTTCATCAGCCAAAGCAGAATCTACTGCCAACTTTTCGAGCATACTGTAAGTTTTACACAGCGGATACCCTTCCAGCTGCAACCCATCACTGGGAAACATCCATACACTCATACACTGAAGCCAATTTAGTTTGTGAAAGTCACCTGTACAGCAAGTCTTTAGACTGTGGGAAACGGAAGCACCCGGAGGAAACCCACGTGAACACGGGAAGAACATGCAAACTCCACACAGAAATGCCAACTGAACCACCCGGGACTCGAACCAGCGACCTTTTTGCTGTGAGGTGACAGTGCTAACCACTGAGTCACCATGCCATCCTATTTAAAAATAGAATTACTAATACTAATTTTGCTCAATTGAATGCATCTTTGCTGACCAAACATCTGAACGACGGTGATGTACGTTTGTATTTGTGGAAAACCCCCCCAAGAGTTGTTAACATTAAAGTGAGAACTTTCAAAACATATTCACACTATTTTTACTCTGCAGTGGAAGCTAATGGGACCTAGAAGCTGCGAAGATATCAAACTACTAAAATGTGCTATATGATTACTTTCTGTGAGAAATCTAAATGATATGTTCGTTACTTTGCAAGTTTGGTTGGTTGCATTAAACTCTAATGTGATTGCTCTGTTAGTGTGGTTCAGTTGAATAAGTGTGAATGCTGCCATTTGCACTTTGGTGGACACTGAAAAGATGTCAAACTTTTGTGCTTGATACGTTCATTTTTTTTATCAGTTGAACAGCACCAAAGACATCAAAACGAACCAAAAGCAGAAGTTTATTTCGCAGCTTTGCATGGAAACATAGCTATTGTGTCAGTGTTGCCCATTACAGTTCAATACAGGTGTCAGAAGCTGGTCTGCTTCTAGCAAATCTTCGTTTGTGTGTGTGACAGATGGACATCTGATTCTGTTTTGACCTCATTTGCATATTTTACACATTAAACTGTTGATAGAAATAGTGTTATGGATGCACCAAAAAAACTAGACACGTTTAGCGCAGCATTGTTTTAGATATTTAGCATGTTAAGCATGTCAAAATACATGTGGTGTTCTTTTTATTGTTACTTTGTGGTATCTTTATGTTTGGTCTATAAAAAAATATTCCAAATGACAAGTGTCAGTATTTGATAAAGTTAATTTTAACTGTTAATAAAAACACATTGCCTTTCAAAATTTACATAGATACATTTTGAACAACACAAAGGCCAAATATATTCTCTATAATAAATCATTTTTCACTTTTGGGTCTCTATTCCAGGACCCTAATTGGTACAGAGCGAAAAACTCAGCCGGACGAGAGGGCACCATCCCAGCAAACTACGTTCAGAAAAGAGAAGGAGTGAAGTCCGCCAGCAAACTGAGCCTTATGCCGTAAGTACGCCATTCATTTGCCTGCACTTTTTGTCTTCACTGATCTGCACTTGATAGTAGGCTGTTTGCGCGGGCTTCATACACACAAACATTAGCGTGCTATATTTAGCATGCATGACTCTGATATCATCACAGATCACCTACTATATCTGTAATAATACACAAATGTCTTCCTGCTTTCCGGCCCACCACAATAACCCAAGGACTCATTTGAATCGGTCAGCTGTTTAAAATAGAAAGGAGAAATCAGAGAGTTATATAAATGGCACTATGGAAAAAAAAAAGTCCATCTGATATGCAAAAAGCCAGACACGTGCATCACGATTAGCGTAAAGAGCATGCAATATTCTTCAATTACTGGCTGCTTTTGGAAAGGAACAACGGATGCAGGAGTCTCAGTCGCTTAGCAAGGCAAGCTCTGAATCTGCGACATATAGAAGCTAGAGGTCTGCTTTTAACCGTGTATAATAGAAGGGTTGGATGTGGACGTGTTTGGGTTTGGTAGATGGTGACGGTAGCAGTCTGGTCTTAAGTAAGTGCACGGCTTCGGTTTATTTTCGATGGTGTGTATGTATGCGTGTGGGTAATTGGGAGATACAGATTGGATGCTTCTCATGCCAGGGAAGCCACAGAAGGGCCAGGCTAGGCCAGCGCTCCTTTTGGAAGCCTGTAATTTAGCTTCCTTTTCTCAATCTTGTGCACAATATTATGTATCCGAATCAGTGAACTCTACCAGTAGTTGGTTCTAAATGCATCGAAAACAAACATAGCAATACTATTTTTAGCATATTTTGGTGATTTTAAGTTGAACTACTATTGAGGATTCAATTCAGTTTAATTTTGAAGTTAGTAGCTGTTTCAAACTATAGTTCTTGTTTCAAAGCAGCTTTATAAAATGTGCACATTATTGCATTACCATTAGGGCTGTAACGATACGCGATATGAAACCGAAATCGCGACACTAAGATCCACGATCCTGTGTCGCGATTTGATAAGGAAGAATCGCGACACACCCGTGACTAACTTTTCAATCATGTAACGCCTTCCTGCAAAAGTTAAACTAGTTGAAGAAGAACGTGAGGAAACATGGCAACTAACCCAGAGATTGCAGACCCTCCCTCTTCATATAAGTCAGCAGTATGGCAACATTTTAGCTACCCAGTGGAGATAAAGGATAGCAATTGCATGATCGACAAGACCCACACAATATGCCGTAAGTGCTAGTGACAGCATATTTTTTTTCCGCATATAAGATGCTTTGCTCACACTGTTAATCTGGCTGCACAGAGAGGGATGGGCGTTCACCAGATGTCCCGACTTTAATATGGGGTTCTCTGAAACTATGAATATTTAACTTTAATTTTATATAGGCTATTTTATTTACCAAACCAACACAATCTCTCGGCAACTTGTGTTTTGGCGCTGAAGCATTTAGCGCGCTTGTTTTGAAGCGCATCACCGCAAAGGTTATTCGTTATTCTTTTTTATCTAGTAATTAACTGACCAACCAAAACTACATCAATATTAATATACAAATTATACCTAACGAAATTCGTTTCAAAAAGATATTTTGTCCAAGAAAAATGTATGAATTATTTTTTTGTTTGTGCCTGTCCAACTGTGCGGTGAAAATGTGTTCCGCTCCGGGGAAAATAAGAATTTAATAGTTCACAGCAGAAAAGGCACGGTCCGTGCGGGCTTTCTCCATCTTCTCAATTGTGTTGGGCACAGCTAGGTTCAGTTTGGAGGCATTTTGACGCCAGTGTCCATTCCGTGTCAATGAAATGGAAAGTTAGCGACATGTAAAGTGTCATTTCTGTACTCGACCACATCTGTTGTAAGTGAAAAATACTCGACTGTGGTGGAATTGGGCTGTTGCAGCTCACCACGGATACGTTTGTAGGCTCGTAGAATAGCTGTTTTGGAGAAATATGTACGTCCGGACAATTCATTATAGCTGTCGGGTGTGGTTACGAGGTCTCCGAAAGAAAGAAAAAGTATTGAAAGACACTATTTTTTTCGCAGAGATTCTTGGTTACTGCATCAGTGCATTTGTTATACCTTACATTGTCCCTCCTATATTTTGTGCATCGCTTAAATGCATCACTAATTGATGGCTGCACCTGTTCGTCTGACTTCTGCGCTCGATTTTTTCATACTGCATTGGCCATTTTGGCAGCCTCATTCTTGTGCGCTTTGTATAAATTAGTTGTGTTTCCTCCACATGCTGCCACATTTGTCAGGTAAAGTTTACATCTCTTAAATGTAAGAGAACTTGATTGAAAAAGAATTTTCAACATGCTCGAATCATCTCAACAATGGAGTTTAGTTCTGTTTGTTTTTCAACAGTATTTTGTTACAAAAAAAACAGAACTGTTATAGCTTTGTCTATTTATTTATTTTATATTTGGCTATTTATATAGTTAATAATTTGCATGGTTAATCTTGTTCTTTGGTGTTCAGTTTATAAAGATTTGTCAAATGTTATTTGATAAAAAATATTGTTAAAAAAAAAAATCCCACCCCTCACGAAAAAAATCGTGATACGAATCGAATCGTGGGTCAAAAATCGTGATACGAACCGAATCGTGGATTTGGTGTATCGTTACAGCCCTAATTACCATCAAAATCAGAAATGTTATTAGTTGCCATAACTTTATTAGTTGCTAATTACGTTTATTACTAGTAACTAATAGCTTTTAGGGTGCTTTCACACTAGCACTTTTGGTCCGCACCCGGGTTCGTTTGACGTCATAATACGGTACATTTAGCTAGTGTGAACACGTCTTCTGAACTCGGGTGCGCATCTGTGAACCGTACCCGAGTCCGCCTGAAAGAGGTGGTCTGGGGTACGGTTCATGTGAACTCTGGTACGGTTCACTTGTAGTATGAATGCAAGCGTACCAAAAGCCGGAAGTGAACTGTCAACAGTACAGCAAACTATAGTTTTTATAACGTTCATTCGTGTGTGTGTGTGTGTGTGTGTGTGTCTGAGTATCACGTAGTGTACCTTGCTGACAAGCGCGACTGAGCCAGGGCTAGCACAGTGATAATGTCTGCTTCTCTCCTCCAAAAACAGCTTGGACATCGCGTGATGTTCTGAACGTGTATAATATGTTTGCGGCAGATAGACGCGAGCCACTTTCTGTATGTTCTAAACCAAAAGGTTCAGTAAAAGCGAAACGACCGCGATGTGCGGACGTCTTTCCATTCTGGCGCTTTGCTTTCGTGTCCGTCACCTGGCAACAGACATACACAAAACATCCGCTTGATGACGCAAGCGTACCGGGGTTCAGAAGGAAAAAAGACAGTGTGAACACAAACCAACCAAGCAGGTGGCAAGGGGGGACAATCGAACTTGGGTACGGTCCAGCCAATTGAACCAAGTGTGAAAGCACCCTTAAAGTCATTAAATGTAAGCGTAGTTAACCTGCAGTTATGTAGTATATAGATGATGTAGATATGTGTAGATGTTCAATGAAGTGTTTAAAGTCTATGTGTTGTCGTCAGAGTCTTCGATGGTTGGCATCATCTCAATTTGATCAATATTTCAAATGCACTGAAAACAAAGCAATAGTATTCTAGCACGTTTTGGTGTTTTTAAAGGGGTGGTCCTCTACGATATCATATCTTAAATTTTAGGTGATGTGTAATGTAGCTGTGTGAACATAAACAACATCTCTGAATGTAAGACATGCAAAGGAAGACACTGGCTTTTAGAGAGTTGTGCCGAGTTCAGACTGCATGATTTTCAAAGTAGTCGTGTCACAGATGTTTTCACACTACATGACTATCTGGGCTAGCGTTTTGACGCTGATTTGTTTACACTGCAAGATGGATCGGCGACAGGGAGTTTTACACTGCATGACTTCAAAATCGGAAGAATCGTAGACAACTTTGTCCAAACTACATCTCACACCCCAAAACACGTAGTATATCTTTTGTTATTAACTACATAATGAGAAAGAAGCCTTTAATGGGGTAGAAAATGTACATATTTGCTCACCTGGCTTTGAAGGGAATTCGCAATTTCTCCTCAACTTTTTAAAAAGTTTTTGACCGGGTTGGGTTGTGATATTGCTCACATGACACGTCAAACAGACATGGGGACTCATGCCAAATTTACACTCATTTTCCCTCCATTTCTTGGCTCCGAATAAACTGAAAATGAGCGCTTTTAACTTCTCCCCCAACCTCCCGCTAGCCTGCAGGTACCCACTCTAGTGAATGCTGCTCTCTCATTGACAAAGAGATCGCCGATGTTATTTTCAGTCAAAACACATTTCACACGGCATGATTTGAATCGCCGACAGCTCCAGATATGTAGTACACCAAATATCTCCCGGGCATCGGCGACTCATCGGCGATTCTCTCAGATCGCGTCTTTGATAGTTCATATTGTGTGATTATTACGTGCATGTACGAGCACCGATTTGCCATTGATTTCAGGCATTTGTCAGCGATTTCTCAAACCCTGTCGGCGAGTCAAAATCAGGGCTAAAATCATGCAGTCTGAACTCGGCATTAGCTTAGCTAAGCATACAGCGGATGAAGTTTGGGGACTACAAAAAAAACCCCATCCTGGTTAATGATGTCATAAGAGCAAGTGCATTCATTGAAATCTTTTTGGCTCGAGACTTCTGGCCTCATTTACTTCTTTTATTTTAAATTTTATTTTTAATTTTTTTAATTAATTAATTTATTTTTATTTAAAAAAAATTTTATATTTCAAAAACAGCTCGTTATGCTGCTTGGTGTTGCAAACTAATATTTTCTTATTGTATAATTCTACTTTTTGTTTATAGTCACAAACACAGTTGTTTGTAGAGCAAGTCGTTTGACCGTTTCTCCTAGTCAGTTCTTGTTTCAAAGCAGCTTTACAAATATTGCATTACAATGAAAATCAGAAAAGTTATATGTTACCATAACTTTTATAAGTTTCTAATTACTTTAACTGTTAAAAGCTATTAATTACTAGTAATTAAAGTCATTTTATGTAAGCATAGTTAGCATGCAGTTATGTAGTATATAGTTGATTTTGATATACGTGTATATGTTCAATGAAATGTATGTGTTGTCCTCAAAGTCTTCGATGGTTGGCATCATCTAAATTCTCAATACATCATCTTCGGTGATGTAAACATTTCATGAGATCTATTCTGAAGTAATTTTTAAATGCTTGATTTACTAAAAATTCTATTTTTATAACATACTGTTTTAATTCCACATAAAACACCATTTGTTACAATAAATAATCTCTTAATGTTCTTGTTTTCAATATTTAACACAGTATATCTAACTTTTGGTATCTCGAAGTGTTTTTGAGTTATAATCCGCACCATTCAGTATTCAGCATCATTCAGTTTATACTCCGGGTTCCCACACTTCTTGAAAGTTCTTGAATATCAGACATGGATTCAAGCTCTGGAAAGTACTTTAAAAAACATAGGTCTTTGAAAGTACTTGAGTTCAATTTAGTTTATGGTGTTATTTCATTAATTGTATTGTGCTTCAGTCAAAAGCAGAACAAAAATTTCAATTTTTTATTTAAATCTCTTAAATTTAAATCTTGAACAAAAACTATATCACTATATCAACAAAACTAACACTTATCAGTGTTTCAAATGCACTAAAACAAAACAATAGTATTTTTAGCATGTTTTTGCTGTTTGTAAGGTATACAGGCACAACCATTGGAAACTTTTTGGCTCAAGACATCCGGCCTCATTCACTTCCGTTGATTTTTAGCTGTTAAAAACAGCTCATTATGCTGCTTGATGCAAACGAATGTTTTCCTCTTGTATTCTACTTTTTATTTATAGTCACGAACACACGTGTTTGTAGAGCAAGTCGTTTGACCGTTTTCTGCTGTTTATTACTCCTAGTCATTTCTCCCATAGGCAACTGGATCAGTAGTTCTAAAACAATCACAAAACAACAGCAGCTACGCATTGCAGAATAGAATCAATAAAATACGGTTTTATTTCCATCATTTGCTACAAAAAAATGTCTCTTGATTGTCTTGTTTTTAATATTTAACAGGGTATCTCCAACTTGAAACAATTCAAATTAATAGACTGAATCATTATTAATTAATAACTCAAATCCACAAAGTAAAATGTGAATACGTGTGAAAAAATATTTGATGTACAAGAAAGGAGTACTTTTGACACCTTTGACAATGATTCCAAAGGTTAACTTAAGTATGTTTTTGGACCAGTTCTTAATCGGGGGTGACTCAAAGAGTCTTTTGCTTGAATTTTGACATGCAAGTTCTGCGATATTTTAGTGTTTTTCATTGCAGCAACACTATTTTGTGTATTACTTTAACAGCAATAAGCCTTTTAAATATATATTTAACTAGCTGTCTGTGCAAAATTGAAAACGCAAAACTGAATCTTCATCAATCTTTTTGAGTCGTTATTGTCATTTTTTAGACTTGGTGAATTATTCTTCATCAGACATTAAAAAAATGCAAACTATCCACTGATATCACTTGTAAATGATGCTCATAGCAAACATGTCTGTCCTTTATCTGTGGTCACTCAGATGGTTCCATGGAAAGATCACACGCGAGCAGGCCGAGAGACTGCTCTACCCCCCAGAAACAGGCCTCTTCCTGGTGCGTGAGAGCACCAACTACCCTGGAGACTACACCCTGTGTGTCAGCTGCGACGGCAAGGTGGAGCATTACCGCATCATCTACCACAACGGCAAACTGTCCATCGATGAGGAGGAGTACTTCGAAAACCTCATGCAGCTCATGGAGGTGAGGCTCGATGAGTTATTATGACCTTGTTTAACCTTGAGTTTAGACTGAAAAGCAGTGATGTTTTTGACAGCCACTTTTAATTTGTGTTTTGTTCATATGAGTACACATAATTCAGATCCTCCAGGATTTCCGAATTTAACGTAAAATTAAGCAAATGTTACAATATATTGTAGAGATTGGAGATTTCCCCCGTATTTTGGGTAGTCAGAACACCGTTCACGTTCCTGCTGTGCCACAGAGTGCCATCTGCATACTTTTACATTCAAAAACATTCTAGTATTTGTGAATAGTATGTGCTTGTTTGGTGTGCAAAGCCTCGATTTATCAACACAATCTGCTTGTCTGATGTGTGATCCACGTCTTGTGACGCTATCGAAACACATTTAAAGCCTGTTTGAGCTGGGCTACATGAGTTCTATTAATGGCTAAACTTCTATACATTGTAAATATGCATCTGTTGTCATAAGTGGAGTGTTCTATCTCACTTTCACATACACGTGTGCATTAGGATTGTGCAATTAATCGCAAAAAAATCGCAATTTAAGCACATGCAATTTCTAAATCGCAAAGGCTGCAATTTTATCTATTAATTTATTTAGATTTTTGTTCACGTTCTTGTGCGCATGATTTTAATATGTTAACCAATCAGAGCTGACGCAGCACATCTGGCAATCACAGCTAAGCTGAATGTGAGATAGATGTTAACCAATCAGAGCTCATTCCGCGTACGACGAAGTTGAGTGGGAGAACCGGATAGGTGGTTTTGATTTACATTAGTTTTCATTTATTATTATGACTGGAATTGAGGTTAGTTCATCTTTATTTTATCATGTTGTCTGTTTTAACACAATTTATTACAGTTTATTTATCAAGCAGTTGGTACTACTGTGTACAGTATGTTTTTAACTAGAGTTGAGGTTAGTTAATCTTAATTTATTTTATGTTGTCCGTTTTAAAGACACTTTTACTACAGTTTTATTTATTAAACTTAATACTATGTTATTTCATTGTGAAATGTTTTGTTATGCACTTCTTGTGCGCTGAATACATTTAAAATGTGTGCATGTAGACAATAAATCGCAAATAAAATCGCAATCGCAATATTCGATCCAAAAAACGCAGTATTGTTATTTTGTCCATACTGCACAGCCCTATTGTGCATGCTCTGCGTAATTTTCATCAATGTGTTCAAATAACTACAAACAACATTGACAACTTAGCATCTATTTTCAAACAGTTGGTTTTATTCTCAATATAGTACAGCAGATTTCCGTTTTAGTTTGAGAATAAAGGTCAAAATAGTAATTATGAACTAAGATATGTAAGAACGTGGCTGTATTTTTACTGCAAAGCAAAAAGCGTATATAAATGTGTGTAATTGGTGATAAAATGTTTGACAATAACTGGATATTTATGCCTGTATAGCTGCTGTGAGCAAGCCGATTAGTGTGGATTGTGCACTGAAGCACACTTCCTTTTCTCAATGATATCAATGAATGGTTTGTAGTTCAGGAAGATGTCAATAATAGCAAATAAAGCATCATGATGTACACATTAGCAGCATTACTTGACGTTTTAGGAGAGAGAAAGCTTCTTATATACTAATAACATTTGTTATAACCGTCAAGGGTGCCACGGTGGCGTAGTGGGTAGCACGTTCGCCTCACAGCAAGAAGGTCGCTGGTTTGAGCCTCGGCTGGGTCAGTTGGCATTTCTGTGTGGAGTTTGCATGTTCTCCCCGTGGTTGCGTGGGTTTCCCCCATAAGTTCAAAGACGTGGTATAGGTGAATTGGGTAAGCTAAATTGTCCGTAGTGTATGAGTGTGAATGAGTGTGTATGGATGTTTCCCAGAGATGGGTTGCAGCTGGAAGGGTATCCGCTGCGTGAAACAAATGCTGGATAAGTTGGCGGTTCATTCCGTTGTGGCGACCCCGGATTAATAAAGGGACTAAGCCGAAAAGAAAATGAATGAATGAATAACCGTCAAGTTAAATAATTCTTTTAAGTGAAACTAACTGGTTGAAAATCAATTCAAATGTGACGATTCAAAGCAGTTGAGATGGCAAAAAATAGATTGTAACACAGTTGAAGTAAGAGTTCATATGAATGAATCTTGAAAGATAGTTTTGTGTGATTATTATTATTATTATATTTTTTTTCCTGTTTGTCTTACTTCTGAAAGATGCAAACGATAAATGCAACACCTCTTGCTTTGGTTAAACAGTAAACACAATGACCCAAAACCAATTAATTTTTTTACCCCTACCCTAATCCTTTGCCCTCGAAACAGAGTATGAAGTAGGCATGGGACGATAACCATTTTCGGGGTATACCGTGGTTTGGAAAAGTCAAGGTTTTAAAACCGCCAAAATTTTATGCTTTACCGTTTCTACAGTATACGTACGATTTTCATTTTTTTTTTCTTTTTTTCTTTATTTTTTAGGACAACAGCATCTCTAGAAAGGATATCTAAAGATGCCATTTTAAATTGTAATGAAATCTGTGTTTTTGAAAATAATGAAGACAGCAGAAGTCAATGATGCATTTGAATTATTTAGCCTGACATGTTTACTGCTCCAAAATATATTTGAAATGTTTCTCCAAATTAAATATATTCGTGTTTAAAGGGGAATTTTTATTTTTTTATTTATTTTTTTAACCCAGACATTTAAAAAGCACATATTTTAGAGCAGTAATCACATTACTGTGAAACTATGATGATTTTATCCAAGGTTATCATACTGTCAGAATCTTATACCAGCCCATACCTAGTGTGAAGTGAAAGGGCTTCAATTTTACCCCTAAGAAATGGCCGTTATGGCGTTATATTTTTACCAGATGTCATATTGGACATACAAGAAAAACCCATGGTTTTTACTGCAAAATTCCTCTTACAGCAAAACACATTTTACTGGACTGTCCTGCTTTTAATGATTCCAGAGGACTTTTTTTTTATTTGTTTTTTTTTTAAACTCTCTTATGGACATTTTTAACAAAGTAACGCCAGGAAACATTTTTTTATATAATGTATTAGCGCTAAAATCATAAGTAATTCATGTATTCATTTGTTTGTTGATTGTTTTTAATTGTATATTTATTAATGAAATGTTTGTGTCATGAAAATGGCCTTGGTTGCTGACATGGCATTAAATAAAAAATACATTACATTGCATCTTAATAATGACAAAGTCTCCTTACCCTTGTGTATAGCTATGCTGCTGTTGTAGCTTGTGTTTTCTGGGAAAATTTCTCAAGCCTTAGTTTCTAGTGTGATCCTGGAAAATCTCCATTTCAAGGGCTGTCTAGCACTCCCCTACACCTTCAAGCCTAAGAGAATTGGGATTGGGCTTATGTCACTGCTGTTCATAAGCACCTCCTGCTTGTGCAGGTAGAGAGAGAATTGGCATGCCATTTGATTTTGTAAAAAAACAAAACAATTGTGAGAAAATAGAATAATGAAATCAGTATGGTAAATCGAATCGTGAACTCAGTAAGTCATTACATCCCTACATTCCACGCCTCCAAACAGTGATTGGTTGTTTTAAATGTCAGTCAGATGGCCTTTTGGGAGTTGTGATGGAGTCCAAATCTTCTGCAGTCTGGCTGAACGTCTGACTACATGTTGACTAGCGCACATATGAGAGGATTAAAAGCTACTGCAACTTTAGTATAAATGGCTACAATTAAATTTTTTAGTATGTATTCATTTTAAGGAGGGAAGGTGCAGCAACTGGACAAGAATGAATCATTAGTGCACATGTTTAGGAATTGTATAAAATAGAGTAAACTTTGAAGGTCACTATTTGTTTGTGCTTATTTTGTTCTTTAACTTTTACTTCTTTCCTATATGCTGAGGGATTGTTTCGTAGTTTTAGATTTGTTTTTAATTATAGTCTAGTTTTTGTTGGTGAAAAATGTTGATGGAAAAAAAAAAATGTTAACACTACAACGAGGTGTGATTATAGCTAACAGCTGTGAATGCACGCACAAAAACAAACCATATATATATGGTACGGTGGCATAGTGGTTAGCACGTTCGCCTCACAGCAAGAAGGTCGCTGGTTCGAGCCCCGGCTGGGTCAGTTGGCATTTCTCTGTGGAGTTTGCATGTTCTCCCCGTGGTTGTGTGGGTTTCCTCCGGGTGCTCCGGTTTCCCCCACAAGTCCAAAGACATGTGGTATAGGTGAATTGGGTAAGCTAAATTGTCCGTATAGTGTATGAGTGTGAATGTGTGTGTATGGATGTTTCCCAGAGATGGGTTGCGGCTGGAAGGGCATCCGCTGTGTAAAAATATGCTGGATAAGTTGGTGGTTGATTCCGCTGAGGCGACCCCGGATTAATAAAGGGACTAAGCCGACAAGAAAATAAATGAATGAAGGACTTGTGGGGTATATATATATATATATATATATATATATATACACACACACACACACACCAGGGCTCGACAATAAGGACTGCCCGATGGCCCGGGGCCAGCGTGCGACACACCCGGGACAGTATACATGATGGTTACTGGCCCGATCGGGCCACTAAAGTGAAACTTTGCTGCGACTGTTTGTCAATTGCGTGCAAATACAGGGTGCTTTAACACCCAGACGTTTGTTTGGGAACCTGTCTCGTTTGCCCAGTAAGCGCGGTTCGTCTAGTGTTTGTGAATCCCGCAAAAGCGCTCGGATTCGCGGTCCGAGATCGCCTGTGTTAGGACGGTTGTTGCAGTACGGACTGTATTGTATGTAACACGAGTTGTTGGTGTTATCCAGTGTGTGCAGCTGGAGAGTACTGATCAAATGTGTTAATAAACAAAGTTACGCGACTATAACAGCGTTAACCGTCCATTCTATTTGTAACAGAGGATAGAATGAAACAGCCTGGATGAAGTGATCTCGACTCGATTGAAACGACCAAGAGTGGATTGATTTTAGTGAGAAAACAAAACAATCCACCGAACTGACGAAGCAGGCTATATCACAGTGTATTATGGTTGTGTAATCGCCATATGAAGAGGGAATTATGAGTAGGATGGGATGCCATCATTCTTACCAGTAAATGTGCATTTCATGTTGAATATGAAAGTGAAAGCATGCTGAAATATTACCGAGCGCTGTTTACCTGTTAGGAAAATTGAGCAAAATTACCATCTGATTGTTATTTCAGATTTTAATCTTATAATATTTTGTATCAGGCCTGTTGTTTTGATCTGCATCCTAATCTGACTGTAGTCTCGATGCTGTGTCGAGAAATGCCCCCCCCCCCCCTTATAGACTTTCATTAGCATTCTCAGTCTACATTTTAAAAAAATTATAATAAATAATAAATATAATAAAAAATGTAAAATACATATCAAAGGCCATAATTGATTCAAACGTAGGCTAATATGATTGTTTTGATGGATCAAGCAAGAAGAAGAAGTGAAATGCATTTTAAAACTAGGTTTACAAATAAATGAACAATAAAAATATTGACTGCGGTATAGACTGATGTAATGGGCCTGTTTCTAAAACTAGGCATTTTGACGGGTTTTAAACAAACGAAAAACATAAAATTGTTGTAGTTTTCAACTAAACCACACACTAAACCATTCACTTTAATTAATCTAATCAGTGTTGTGTTTACATTTAATTATTTATTTATTTAAATATATATCTTCTGTAAGGTAAGGGTGCCAATCATGAAACCCACCTCAGTCACTGCCATTTGTTGTCATAACTCTAATATTAATTTAAATCAACTTAAGTTAATATGCACATTTCAGAAGGGGTGCAATTTACGGCAGGGTGCATTTCTTAGCACAACACCGCTTCATCTGTTATTTCTCTCTATAATTTAAGTCTATAATGCATAATTCTAGCCAACATTTTTTAAACAGATTGATTAATTCAATAGAATAAATGAATGAATAAAAAGCTTATGTATACAATTATGTCTGGTTTTTGACACATTCATTAAAATATGTGGCTAAGAAACGGCTGTTAACTTTGTTTTTTTTGGTGGGGCCAGTGAAAATTTTGGCAGGGCAAGTAAAAATCTGAACCACTGGCTCGATCGGGCCAGTAGAAAAAATCCTTAGCGTTGAACCCTGCACACACACACACACACACACATATATACTATATATAAAGAGAGAGAGAGAGAGAGAGATGTAGATGTGTGTTTTTGAGTGTGTATTTATGTATTTATATATTCATTCAGCACAAGCATACTCCAGAGTTAGCCCGATGGGTTGTGAAACCATCAAGCTTCTTCCTGTGAGTCTGTTACCGCCTCCGTCAACATTTTCAAACTGATCGCCACACACTGAGCCAAAAATAGCCCAAACAGGAAGTCAGTCCACATCAGACGCACTGGCCACAGAGATGGAGCAAGCATTTACGATAGACTCCAGGAAACTATTTTATACACGCACACCTTGTGCTTTGGGGTCAAAGGTTCAGTCCAGGCCTGTTGAAGGAAATGACACTGCTAAACAAGAGCTATGAAATGAAGCTAGATTAAGTGTTTTGTGGGTGTTGTTTGGAAACGAAGGTCTGTTCTGGTATAAACCGATTATAGCATGCCAATTTTGCAGAACAGAAACAATGGTAAAGTGATGGTAGCAGATGAAATACCATACTGTTTTGTAGCATTTTCATAACATGAATGATTACCATTGATATACTATTCTACATGTATTATCAATTATTATTATATAATAGTAATGTTTATTTAACAAACTACTATGGTAGTATTTTGATACAAGCATCTTTATTTAAATGAAAAAGTAGCGTAATTAAATAGTTTGGAAAATTCCTGACAAGTCAACCTGTATGTGATGTGCTCCTAGTTCCAGAAAGCCTCACCACAGCTCCACTGACATTGTGTGTTTGATCTGTGAGGGAAAGATGGATGGAAGCCTGCAATGAATGGCACAAGACATAAATCTTTACTGCTAGTTTTTAGTACATACATGTGCATCTCTCTGTCTTTCCTCTTTCTTGTACTTTTTCTTAGTCTGTGATTTACTAGATATTGTCTCTAATTTGCATGCGTCAGGGAGGTGGGATGATTGTGAGACACTAGACGTTGTGTTTGCCCGTCAAAGCAGCTAAATACAGTAGAACTGCAATGGATGCAACAAAGAGGCCATTGCTCACCACATATGTAGACAGTTGTGCAAGTATGCAAGCACAACCATCGCTCCTGTCTAGTGTCTCGAATCATTGACATCCCCCATGCATCATATACTTGCTCAAGTGTTGTCACACTGGATTTTTTTTTTTTTGTGCCAGTGTCACCTTGGAATGTTTCAGATCATCAAACTAATTTAAATATTGGTCAAAGATAATCCAAATAATCGCATCAAGCAGTTGAAATGAAGATTTTTATTGTTATGGAAAACGAAATGCAAAACTTAATAGCAGTGTATGAAAACATGACTTCCCCTAAACTAATAACTGTTTGGAGAACCCTTAGCAGCAACAACTGCAATCAAGTGTTTTCGATAACTTGCAATGAGTCTATTACAGTGCTGTGGAGAAATTTTGGCCCGCTCATCTCTGCAGAATAGTTGTAATTCAGCCATTTTTGAGCATGAATCGAATTATGGTCACATCACAAAATCTCAATTGGATTCAGGTCAGGACTTTGACTAGGCCACTCCAAAGTCTTCATTTTGTATTTCATCAGCCATTCAGAAGTGGACTTGCTGGTGTGCTTTGTCCTGCAGCCAACACTTTCACACAGGGCTATGTAGTTTTGGATGTTGTTTTCACTTAATAGGAATTACTGATTTCAAAACTGCATGACATGTTTACGTATTATCTTTGACTATTATTTAGATCAGTTTGATAATCTGAAATATTAAAGTGTTACAAACACGCAAAAAAAAAGTCAGTAAAAAAAGTACTTTTTCACACCACTCATGCACTTTTTGCATCTTCTTCTGCTTGTAAATTTCAAATCAAGTTTCAATAAAATTGCGATTAGTTCATGAGATCGCCCAACTCATAAAATACAGATCAAGTCATAAATGCAATTATCTTATATTTATATTTTAGGAACAGAACCTTCACAAGATCAGCATATTTGAGTTTCTTGACATCATAAAGTTCTGCTTTATAAAACACCGCTTTATTTCATAATATTGAGAGGTTTCCCTTTTCTTAAAATACAATTAAATGATGCATGCTTGTCTTAAAATAACACACCTTCTCAGCAAAAGTACCAGCTGGTTATTCATGTTTTCGAAGCTGCTATTTGGATCATTAGAGTGTTGGAAAGTGGCTCGAGTCCTTCCTTTAATTTAAATTTGTGGAATCTTTTATGGCCTTTACATGATCACCTTAAAAAGCAATAGCTCTTCACAAACAGTTTGTTTTAACATTTCAAGTCTGTAGCACAAAGCACAATAAGCACCGCTAATCAAAAGACAAGCTTAAAATGGGCTGATTTACATAGATGCGAGATGTAAATGGCTGTACTTTGTATAGTTTTACATATCTTTTTATTTCTGCTCAGCTGTCTATTGGCTTTATAAGGGCCGCTCAGTGTGATTAACCAGTGATGCGTTCTCGGTTAAGTGTTGATAACGGATGTGCTCTGGTCTCCTAGATCGGGGTCTGGACGTTTTTAGTGGTCACTTCAGAGGCACTATGGGTTCCTCAAGTCTCTCCTCACCCTTTCTATTACAGAATTCCACACATTCTTTAGTGTAATTTTGGCTACAGTCGCTCTCTCTTTCTCCCACCCTTATAGACTCAACTGAACAGTTGTGCTCTTTCCAGAGAAACGGACGAGGCTACAATACGTCTTTATGTCCATAGTGATTAAATTGCCACAGAACATATTTTTCCCACATTCCCGCTTGATAAAATTCATTGGAAAACCACTAGAGGTAAATTAAATAAAAGCCCCAAAATCATATTGTCCTCTATCATTTGATTATATTGTTTATTTATTTGTTTATTAGTGCACATGTCTTTGCATGAATGGACTAAAATTATTGGCAGTGACTATAAAGACATGTATGATGTTATAAAAGTACTCTATTTTAAAAATTAAATGCTTAAAGAGATAAAAAGAAAATCATGGTTTGTTCTAAATATTTTGGGACAGTTTTTATGAAGGATTCATGAGCACCCCCTCTGAATCATTTTTGCAGGATCACTTGACAATCATTTGAGTGTTGCCTTCACAGGAATAAATTACATTTCTATAATTAATTGTACTGCTGTCCAAACATATTACAGATTTGTTTTGCTTCAGATCTTCAATTTTCAAATAAAGATACTTATTATGTTACCAACCTTTAACATTCTGCTGGTGTACACGATAACCGTTTTCAAGGTATACCGCGGTATGGAAAAGTCAAGGTTTTCATACCGCCACAATTTTCTGCTATACTGTTCCTAATGTATGTGTAAGATTTATTTATTTTTATTACATTTTTTCCCGTTTTTTAGGTGTAAATTGGAAAGACATCTGTGTTTTTGAAACAAACGAAGACAGCAGAAGTCAATGATTCACTTGAATTATTTAGCCTGACAAGTTTACTGCCCCAAAATAATTTAAATGTTTCTTAAAATAAAATATATTGTGTTCATGGGGGGAAAAGGTTTTGTTTTTTAGCCAGACATTTAAAAAGAGCATATTTTAGAGCTGTAAATCACAATACCGTGAAACCGTGATATTTTTATCCAAGGTTAGTATACCGTTAGAATCTTATACCAGCCCATGCGTAGTGTACACCATACAGTAGAATTGTTTTTATATTTAAGCTGTCAATTAAATGCTATGTCATTACTTTCGTTTTGCTTTCAGGGTCATTTATATTTTAGTTGAACGTAATATTAGTAATAAGAAATGTTTCTTGAGCATTAGATCAGCATAATTTTAATTTTCGAAAGAATGTGTGGCGGACTGGAATGATTTCAGCTTTGCCATCTCAGGAATTAATCACATAAAATAATTCAAATCTGTGTGTTATTTCTCCTTTCTGAAAGTTAATGGCTGAAAAAGATGGTGTTACAGTGAGAACCGTTGCATTTGAAACTAGTAGTGCTTTGCAGAATGACTGAAGTGTTTGTGTGACTGTAGTCATGCAAATGTGTTGTTATTTTGAGCGCGCATGTAGTATCTGTGCACTCGCACACAGCACAGACACACGCACTCCAGTTCCTGGAACAGTTGATAACGAGGAAGTGACAAAGAGGAAACGGGCACAGGTTCCAGATCATTTCAACAGCTCAATCGATGCATTACATTCGTCTAACAGTATTATCGCATCGTCTGGCCTCACGCTTATAGCGTCCAGACATGAAATCAAAAACACGTTTTTCAGCACTGAAATGATAAGAATGTCCTCGCCTGTGTGGACTTGTCTATTGTGAGGAGAGGAAACGCAGGATTCAGTTGAGTTTATATGTGTACAACAGCGACCTCTGCTGGAGACTTGAGTTTCTTATTCATTTTCACTTTTTGAAAATATCATAGTCCATTTAAACTGCACATTCAAGCCTTGTTTTCCTTCTCTGGTTACATAAAATGCATTTATTTGCATTTATTTGCATATCGATTTGCATTATTCAGTAAATTGTTCATTTGTGTAAATGTAATGTAGCGTGGTATTACCCTTTTGATAAATGTTTAATTTTCCATTACTGCCATGCCATTCGTTTTTGTAAATGAGCTTACTTTTGGTGTGTGTGTGTGTTTCTCAACAGCACTACACTAAAGATGCAGATGGACTCTGTACGCGACTCATCAAACCTAAACTTATGGAGGGGACTGTAGCGGCCCAGGATGAGTTCTCCAGAAGTAAGACCTTCCTTGACTGTATTCACAAAATTATTTATATGTTTATAGAGATTTAACCTTCTGATGCTCCTCGTTTCAGAACGATAGTTGTACTGCTTGCTGTCAAAGATAACTTGACATCTTTAAGGGATTGTTCATCCAAAAGTGAAAACTCTGTTCATCATTTACTCACCCTCCACCTGAGTTTCAAATAGAGATATACTGAAAAATGTTGGGGGTAATCAGCCATTGGCTTCCATAATACTACGTAGTACATAGATCTTATCTACTACGGATGTCAATGACTGCTTTTTCCCCAAATTCTTGTAAATATTTAACAAAAGCAAGAAATTCCTAAAACTTTAGAACTACTTGAGTGCAAGTAACGGATGAGACAATTTTTAGGTGTACTTTCCTGTTAAAAGTATTATATTTTTATAATAAAATATATATATTAATCGAGTATTTTTCATTGTTTTGAGGAATGTTCATATTTTAGGTTTATACAGTAAAACTTTTTTTTATTTTGCTGATTTGATTTCAATCTTGTTTATTTTTTTATTATTAAGTTCTATTATTAAGACTGAAGAGCGACAGTGGGTTTAATTCCTGCATGGATAAATCAGTACTCAATTTTCTTTCTCTGCAGGTGGCTGGGCTTTGAATAGAAAAGAACTGAAGCTTATCCAGACTATTGGAAAGGGAGAGTTTGGAGGTACGTGTGTGTGCTTTGAGATTTATTTATTAGTAATTTATTTATTTTTTATATATATATATATATATATGTGTATGTATGTATATGTGTGTGTATGTATGTATATGTGTGTTTGTATCCTTTAAAATAAGATAATCTAACTTTAATCTTCAATAAAAATCAACAATTGAAAGATGATAATACATTTAAATTCAAGCGAGTTATTGCAAAAATACAAATACTAACTACAAATATAAAACTACTGATATAAATTTGATATTCTTTATGTTTCTCTTGTTTTGTTTTTTCTATTTTTCCCCTGTTTATTAAAATTGCATTTGATATTTTCCCCCAAAATAGTAATTTGGGTGTACAAATTTTTAAAATGTAATCTTCAGTTATTTTGTTAAATTAGCTGTAGTCTTGGCTTTGGTACTAACTAATCTAGTGTATGGATATGCACAAATATATTATTGTCAAGCATCCTAAAGAAAATATTAATTTAAATGGGAGCTCTGTGAGAGATGTCTATTTATGCTGTGTACTGTATATATTAACTCTTAGCATATATATTTTTTTCATAATGCATAGTGAACGTACTGTACTAAATATTTGGCTGTGAATACAAAAGGCTGTGAATACTTTTTTTCATTTTTAATAAATCTGCAACAGTTTCAAAAAATCTTTTTTTTCCACATTGTTATTATGGGGTATTGTGTGTAGAAATGAGGCAATAAATTAGTTTAATCCATTTTGAAAATAAGGCTGTAACAAAAAAATGTGGAAAAAGTGAAGCGCTATGAATACTCTGTGGATGCACTGTATATTGCTAACCAAAAGTTAATCATATCACCAACACCAAGGTTAATATCACCAACATTTGATGGGTTATTGTCATAAATCATTGTCATTTATTTTCACTTATATTCTAAAGAAAATATTATATATATATTGCACATTCATTTAGAATAGCTAACCAGAAGTTTAAATAAAAATAAATAGATATCACCAATTTAGAAATGTTACCCTTTTTAAGGTTTTCAGATTTAAAGTAATTAATGATGTTTTCTAAAATCTGATTGGAAAAATGCACTAATATGCATGCCAAGTAACCACTACTGAAACAGTTAGCTAATTTGGCCCAAAATATTCTATTCAGGATCCAAATATTCCGTTCAGTTTATAAAATTAAACACATATGGTATACTATCACAATAATATGAACTACACAAGGAGTCATTAATTCACCCAGACTTAATTATGCCCTTCGTTTGTCCTTAGATGTGATGGTTGGAGACTACAGAGGAAAGAAAGTAGCTGTGAAGTGTATCAAACATGATGCCACAGCACAGGCCTTTGTTGCAGAGGCTTCAGTCATGACGTACGTCCACCCAACCGACCAGTCAGAATCCTAGTTATATTTAGAGTCACTGCAAAATATTCATATTCATGTGCTGCAATTTTACAGTCAATTACGGCATAATAACCTGGTGCAGCTGCTGGGGGTGATCGTGGAAGAAAAGGGCAGCCTTTACATCGTCACTGAGTACATGGCCAAGGTCAGCGACTTCCATCTGTTTTCATCGAGAATAGCTAGATGCATGTTTATTAGCCATATTAAAAGTGTACAGTGTTCTTAAAAGTGTTATTGGAATGCCTTTTTCAGGGCAGTCTTGTGGACTATCTGCGCTCCAGAGGCCGTACTGTTATCGGTGGAGATCGTTTGATCAATTTCTCAATGTGAGTTTCTTTATTATTATTTTTAAGCCGTGACACAATAGCATAACTTCTGAATTTGAAGCATAATAAAATATTATATATTTTTTATAATGTGTTATAAAAAGCTACATTCTATAATAACAATATTTTAAGCACTTTTTTTGGCCCTCATTTATTTATTTATTTTTATTTATTTATTTATTTATTATTAATAATATTTTTCCCCTAGGGATGTGTGCAAGGCAATGGAATATCTTGAGGCCAATAACTTTGTGCACCGGGACCTTGCTGCTCGTAATGTTCTTGTGTCAGAAGACAACATAGCTAAAGTCAGCGATTTCGGCCTCACCAAGGAAGCCTCGTCTACTCAAGATACAGCCAAACTCCCTGTTAAGTGGACTTCACCCGAGGCCTTACGAGAGAAGGTGTGCTTTGTAAATGGTTTGTTTTAACGGTTAAATCTAGTAGAAAACATCCTTTTATTAATCTGCACATCTTTCTGAAACAGAAATTTTCCACTAAGTCGGATGTATGGAGTTATGGGATCTTACTGTGGGAGATCTATTCTTTTGGTCGGGTACCATATCCAAGAATTGTAAGTCCCTTCAAATAAGAAACACATTTTCCAAAATGTTCACTTGCAGTTGAGACTGACTATTATATAGTTGTAATAATCTCAAAATAATCAACTGGAAACTATTACTATTACTGAACTGGAGTTCTAATACTGTTATCTGTTAATTATTTAATTAATTGTTGTTATACTTTTATTAAAAAACATTGAAGGTTATATATTATAAAATTAGTTGAAAATCACTAATAAAAATTGTGATATCAAAACTGGTAAAAACTGTAGCGATGGTGTGTGTGTATATTAATATAAAGCAAGCTCTATCTTAGACAATAAGTCAATGAATGTATTATATACAGTAATATACTCATGTTGCTCTATAGGAGTTATGGTGTTGAAATTTGGGGGAATACATATAAATCCAATTTATGATTCTTAAGTACATTTCAAAAGAAAGTAATGTAAATGTATGGTATTTGGAGCATATTAATTTATTTTTAAAAGTTGAAGATACTCAAGTTTAATGATTTGGTTAAAATGAAAACAGCACACGTTATGTTTAAGGCTAGGAATAAATACATCCAATATATATACAACTATATATAATACAATATATAATACAACTTTTTTTTTCTTTCTTTTTTTTGGGG